>WNGS01021324.1:7336780-7349793 GCA_020271785.1 Procambarus virginalis | reverse complement strand
GAGATCCCTGTTACATAAGCCGTTCAAAGTGAGTGTGATCCAGTCCAGCCCTCCCGGGACTCCTGACGGAACGTACATACAGTTCGGCGTGCCTTTGATTACAACAATTCCTCATGAAAATTCATATTATGTTACTACATCTAAGTCTCACCGTAATAAGAATCGTGTACGGAATATCTTATTTCATTTTCCCTATTTGCAAGTATAATATCACACTCGTATCTTTGGCCGGGGACTAGAGTCGCGTCCACTGAGAAGACCCTCTGTATTAAGTTTAATAAAACGCTATTTTCTATAGTAGCTTTTCTTACCACTGTATAACGGTCATGTAGGAGTCAAGAATAAATGTATTCACACTAGTTGTGTTTGCGCTGGGACGGGCAGATGGTCGTTGAGCTTCTGCATCTTTCGCCTTGCCTCTACTCATACAAGGGCCCCTCATCGGTCAAGGGTCAACTGTTTACTACCCTACTTTTCTCCCCCCCACACCACCTCCCACTACACACACCCGTCCACAGGAAGCACAGCCACGTGACAGTTGACTATACTCCCAGGTACCTTATTTACTGCTAGGTGAACGGGCATTCAGAGGTGAAGAAAGTTTGCCCATTTGTTTCCTGCCTCGGGGCGGGATCGAACCTCCGCCTTATGACGAACGAGTCCTGCGCTGCTATCCACCAGGCTACGATAGGCACCCCAATGTGTAGTGGCATGGTGGTGTGTGTGTGTATGAAGGTATACGTGAATGTAATATATGTGAGCAAACTCCGGGAAGGGAACTATCTAGGAGAAAGCGTCAAGCCGTTGAGAAAGGCTGCAAGAACGCAATAGCCATAGGTCACTAAAAACTCTAAAATGGAACCTGCCATGATTGATCGAACCCATGCCAGGTCAGTGATCACCGTCTAAGATTATATATAACAACTTTCCTACTTTTACCAAGGGATGGGCACTGCTGGGGATATCCTTGTCACACACTATCCCTACCTAGATCTTGATATTCTCTCCCCTACCTAAAACAGGGTGCAGCACACCGTACTCACACCTAAACATAATACACAAGCACTCCTCATGCAGGTATTCTCCTCTGCAGCTCGACAACACCCCGTCCTCCCCTACCTTCTCCTCCTACTCGGGAGATGAGCGCGGCAAATCACATATAAAACAAAATAGTAGGTCGTAACTCCCCGTGTCCCGATATTGAGCCCGAGGCCTGAGCACCGCCGCCCTCCAGGTTAAAGACACCAAGCACACCAGACACCTCCAAGACAATGACTTTTGGCTCCGTCACGCACCACTGTTGACGATATCTCTACCCCTTCCACCCCTCTATAGTCTCTCTCTCTCTCTCTCTCTCATCTCTCTCTCTCTCTCTCTCATCTCTCTCTCTTCCTTTCTCATTCTTTCTCTCCTTTCTCTATCTCCTCTCTCTGCTACTCTTTCTCCTATCTCTCTCTCTCTCTCTCTCTCTCTCTCTCTCCATCTTCTCTCCTCTCTCTCTCTCTCTCTCTCTCTCTGCTCTCTCTCTCATTCGTAAGCCCAGAGTCTGGCTGGAACAGAGACTGTTCCACGCAGCTGCTCGCAGCCTGATGTATGAAATCACAGCCTGGTTGATCAGTATCCTTTGGAGTAGTTTATAGAATTTTCCCTTGAATACTGTGAGAGATCGGCTCAGTTATGCCCCTTATGTGATAGCGGAAGAGTGTTTGAAAAGTCTTGAACCTGTTGTGAGGTATGGACAGAGTTCCCTCTCAGCATACCTGTTGCATCTCTGCTCTTCAAAGGGGGTAGTCTGCACATCCTCCATGCACTCTGATCTCGTGTGGTATTTTCTTTGCCGATTTGGAACCAGTTCTAGTATTTTAGAAGTAGCTAAATTATTATATCTCACCCTCCTGCACTCTAAGGAATACAGATAGATTTAAACATTTGAGATTTAATTTAGAATTTTACCTCGAAAATTCAGATAGATATTTATCGAGTGAATTCTAGCAGTACAAAGAATCTTACATGCTCTACCAAGTCAGCAATTTATAGCCAGCATCTGAATGGGGCTGTCATTGTGCAACACTGTTACGTCCCCAGGAAGCACTAGTATCCTAAAACGTATCGTCATTGTGGTATAGCAACCCTTGTTTGGAAGGTTCTTGTTACCAACCTGTCATTTTTCTTGCAGTTGTGACGGCTACTTTATTGTGTTCTTTAAAGGTAAGGTCTTCCGACATGTTTACTCCAAGATCCTTTACCTTGCTTTTTCTGTTGACTAACTGCGTTTTATATGTCGTTTCCATTTATATATTTTTGTTTTCCCCATAGCACGATAGAATTTATCCTCATTATGTTTTATATGGACTAAGCACAAAATGTTTATGTGGAACGAGCACATAATGTGTTTTATGTGGACTTGTGAAAGACCTAATTAACACCAGTTTGGAGGTTTGCTCCCTGGAAACACAAGCCAAAACTGTCTCTATTTTCCGCTTGTTACAACTTGTAATAAAGTTGTTACATCTTGGCTTAACGTGTTTATGACGTATTAGAACGTTGTTACAACTTGCTATATTGGTTGTTATAACTGGTTAGGAGGTGTTAAAACTTGTTCGAACGTTGTACCAACGTCGTAGTTTCGGTGTGTGTTTCGGTGTCCTGGATCCATGCCTCTCTAGTTTTCCAGGAACTCATTTTGAATGCTTTTTGTGTGCAGTGGTCACCATGCTCATTTTTCGGCGAATGCAAAATCTATGTACATGTATATACATGAGCGTTTTGTTGGTCTTCCTTGCCATCCATCCTTGCATCTTCCATTGCCATTTCTGAAATATAGGGAGCACAGAGAACATATACGAGATATATAAACGAGATAAAGCATCTAAATTATTGGGATCGTCTCAAAGCCCTCCAATGAAATCGCTAGAAAGACGACGGGAGAGATATCAAATAATATTCACGTGGAAGATACTGGAGGGACAGGTCCCAAATCTACACTGTAAAATAACAACATACTGGAGTGAACGATATGGAAGAAAATGCAAGATTGAACCAGTGAAGAGCAGAGGTGCCATAGGCACAATCAAAGACTAAGTCTCGTGCCTAAGTGCATATGACTATAAGTCATAGGCTCTATAAACATCAGAGGTCCACGGTTGTTCAACATCTTCCCAGCGAGCATAAGAAATATTGCCGGAACAACCGTGGACATCTTCAAGAGGAAACTAGATAATTTCCTCCAAGGAGTGCCGGACCAACCGGGCTGTGTTGGGTATGTGTGGCCTGCGGGTCGCTGCAAGTAACAGCCTGATGGAACAAGCTCTCACAAGTCAAGCCTGGCCTCGGGCGGGCCGGCTTGGGGAGTAGAAGAACTCCCAGAACCCCATCAAGCAGGTATCACCCTTTCAAATATTGATATGGTGTGATCTGGAGAAAGTGACGTCCTGTGAACATGACCGTCACTGTCACCGGCCGTGAACATGACCATTCTTCACTGTCACGGCCGTGAACATGACCATTCTTCACTGTCACCGGCCGCGAACATGACCATTCTTCACTGTCACTGGCCGTGAACATGACCATTCTTCACTGTCACCGGCCGTGAACATGACCATTCTTCACTGTCACCGGCCGCGAACATGACCATTCTTCACTGTCACTGGCCGCGAACATGACCATTCTTCACTGTCACCGGCCGCGAACATGACCATTCTTCACTGTCACCGGCCGCGAACATGACCATTCTTCACTGTCACCGGCCGCGAACATGACCATTCTTCACTGTCACCGGCCGCGAACATGACCATTCTTCACTGTCACCGGCCGCGAACATGACCATTCTTCACTGTCACCGGCCGCGAACATGACCATTCTTCACTGTCACCGGCCGCGAACATGACCATTCTTCACTGTCACCGGCCGCGAACATGACCATTCTTCACTGTCACTGGCCGCGAACATGACCATTCTTCACTGTCACCGGCCGCGAACATGACCATTCTTCACTGTCACCGGCCGCGAACATGACCATTCTTCACTGTCACCGGCCGCGAACATGACCNACGTGTTTTCTTAGTCTGCACTGTCTTGAGGTTATCTTGAGATGATTTCGGGGCTTTAGTGTCCCCGCGGCCCGGTCCTCGACCAGGCCTCCCCCCCAGGAAGCAGCCCGTGACAGCTGACTAACACCCAGGTACTATTTTACTGCTAGGTACAGGTGCATCGGGTGAAAGAAAACTAGCCCAATGTTTCTCGCCGGCGCCTGGGATCGAACCCAGGACTACAAGATCACAAGTCCAGTGTGCTGTCCGCTCGGCCGACCGGCTCCCACTACAAAGAAGGAAATAGAAATCTAACATTTATAATTCTTAAAAAAAATATATTTGTAAATACATGTACCTGGATTGTACCTGGACGGAGTTCTGGAGTCTTCTGCTCCCCGAGCCCGACGTGAAGCCAGGCACAACTTGTGATAACTTATAGTAACTCTGTATTACTAATTAAAGTATAGTTTTTATCTTGCGTTTATTGCTTTAGGCAAACCTTAAGTTGGTAGAGTGTTTAGGTGGTTAATACGCTTAGTCTGGTAGCTTAATTAATGGGGGAGGAACTAGCCCTTAGCGGAGTTGATGACCTGGCCTGGCACTCCTCCCTAAGGTAGGGCACTACCCATGCCTCGTGCCCTGCTTACCCCGGAGGGTAGTGACAACCTGGCCTGGCACTCCTCCTCTAAGGTAGGGAACTACCCATGCCTCGTGCCCTGCTTACCCCGGAGGGTAGTGACAACCTGGCCTGGCACTCCTCCTCTAAGGTAGGGCACTACCCATGCCTCGTGCCCTGCTTACCCCGGAGGGTAGTGACAACCTGGCCTGGCACTCCTCCCCTAAGGTAGGTTGACATGAGTGACTCAAGACTGCAGGTTAGTGATTACTTGACTTGGCACTGCACCCCTTGGGATGAAGTGCTTGCCATACCTTGTAGTTACCCTGAGGTGGCTCCATGGATCAATATCCTTGCGGCCCGGTATCTGACCAGGCCTCCACATTTGCCCCGTAACTTGCGGGGTAGTTTACTCAGAAATTATCAAAAGTTCTACTCACGAAGGCCGGACTCTGGCCAGGCTAATGGACCAGACACTGGCCACCTGGTCCAGTGTCAGCCAAGGATTGAAAATCCTTGGGTGATTGATTTGATTTTCAATCCAAGGATTGAAAATCCTTGGGTCTGCTCGGGTAAAAAATATTTCGGATGTGTTGATTGTAAAGTTATCCTCTAATGTTGATGTTAGAATGAAGGAATGCACTCTCTGGATAACAAGTGCCTTACAAATTATTATCAGTGGCGTAGCCACTGATAATAATTTGATTTCCATGTTGTCATATTCCTTGCAGATATAATAATACTTTATCATTGTCTTTAACGAGCTATCTTAACACAAGGCTGTAGTTCTATATGACGGAATTTAGAATCAGAGTGCAATTTTCGCTACAAATTTGACTTCATCACGTTAAATAATGTTTCTACTCTGAACATTATATTGTCTGTGGCTGCTCTCAGGCAGTACTGAATAGGGTGGTACCTGGTTGATGGGGTTCTGGGAGTTCTTCTACTCCCCAAGCCCGGCCCTAGGCCAGGCTTGACTTGTGAGAGCTTGGTCCACCAGGCTGTTGCTTGGAGCGGCCCGCAGTAATCAACACGGGTGATGGAGGGAAGTGTGGTGAGGGGGGAATTAATCGGTAAATGGTTGTACCTGATGGTAAGTGATACCTTACCACCTGATCTGATCTCCTAAGGACCTGATCAGACCTTACCTGATCTGATTCACGAATAATCTTACTTATTTCACCAGATGTGAGTCAGCTACTTCACATGACCTGACTCGCCAGAGTAAACATTACGTAACAAGTTAAAAGTATGTTTATTGAGACAAGAAAGAAATACATCTCAAAGGGATAGAGTAGCTTAGGCTATTTCTACCCCCCAAATTTCGTAACTGAATTTGAATTTATCATATTTTGAACAAATCCACAAGGGCCGTGACGATGCCGTCTTTGGGAGACGAGTTCAGTTTTAGTAACTTGGCTAAAGGTTGAGCATGTTGTTTGCTGTTTTAGATTATGCTACTGGGAACTAAATGTTCCAAGTAGCACGGGCTATGGTGAGCCCGTAGTAGACTTACCTGGCACAGGAGCGGGGCAAGTAGCATGGGCTATGGTGAGCCCGTAGTGGACTTACCTGGCACAGGAGCGGGGCAAGTAGCACGGGCTATGGTGAGCCCGTAGTGGACTTACCTGACACAGGAGCGGGGCAAGTAGCACGGGCTATGGTGAGCCCGTAGTGGACTTACCTGACACAGGAGCGGGGCAAGTAGCACGGGCTATGGTGAGCCCGTAGTGGACTTACCTGACACAGGAGCGGGGCAAGTAGCACGGGCTATGGTGAGCCCGTAGTGGACTTACCAGGCACAGGAGCGGGGCTGTGTCCCGGTTGAGCGTGTTTGGTGGCGTATATATATATTCCCTGACCCAGCGGCAGTCTCCTGACCTGATCTTCCTGACGGGGGCGGGATTGGTCGTCTATAATTCTGGCAATGTAGCCCGGGGCGGGTGACGGAAAGTCATGAAAAATCAATTCTCCAAAATTCATTTTTATTTAAAATATAAATGAATTTTGGAGAATTGATTTTTCAATTACCATCGACCGTAAAAAGAAACATAAGAAATATTGAGAAAATTCGTGTTAGAATTATTAATCTTACTTTTTCGGTCATATTTAACAACATATATATATATATATATATATATATATATATATATATATATATATATATATATAATATATATGTATATATATATATATATATATAATAATATATGTATATATATATATATATATATATATATATATATATATATATATATATATATATATAAAACTATAGCGTAGTGTAAAGATGCAGTGGTGTGTTACATGATGGTGATAATTAGGAGAGGAAAACATTCTGCCAGATAAAAAGTTGATGCGTGTCAGGGGGACAATGTGCGGGATGATGACCTCACAAAGGACACTCTTGACGGCTGTCCTCCCTCGTAAACGGCGGGAAAAAATTGTTTTAATTACACATGAGAACTTTGCTGGTGCTCCCCGGACCACCACTCCAAGCTGGCCGGGAAGGTGCAGCAGGGGCTTTCCGTTTGCGTCAAAAAATGCAACTGTACTTCACGATCCCTTGGAGGATGTTGCTTCTCCAAATGATACTTGATCAACCGGGCTGGTGTGTCAGGCTGCGAGCAGCCGCGTCTACTAGCAGCTAGTAGGGCGCCTGGGCACAGATCCTGGGGACCACTTCATGGTCGTATGGTAGATGGTAACCATCCCTTTGGTCCAGTGTCAGTCTTGGCCACCTGGTCCAGTGTCAGTCTTGGCCACCTGGTCCAGTGTCAGTCCTGGCCACATGGTCCAGTGTCAGTCCTTACCACCTGGTCCAGTGTCAGTCTTGGCCACCTGGTCCAGTGTCAGTCCTGGCCACCTGGTCCAGTGTCAGTCTTGGCCACCTGGTCCAGTGTCAGTCCTGGCCACCTGGTCCAGTGTCAGTCCTGGCTACCTGGTCCAGTGTCAGTCTTGGCCACCTGGTCCAGTGTCAGTCCTGGCCACCTGGTCCAGTGTCAGTCCTGGCCACCTGGTCCAGTGTCAGTCCTGGCCACCAGGTCCAGTGTCAGTCCTGGCCACCTGGTCCAGTGTCAGTCTTGGCCACCTGGTCCAGTGTCAGCCCTGGCCACCTGCTGTTGGCCGTGGCTGTTTTCAAACACCGACGTTGACCTCCCCACCTGAATGACAGGAATGTTGCTCCGGCGTTAAAATACTGATTTCGTTTTCTTAAAATTTTTGTCAGATTTTCATTCGTCTCATTCCTTAATATTTCCTAGCACTTGTCTATTTATTTCTTTATTATTCCCTTCTATCCTGACATTCACGGTCCCTTTCTTTCCCTCAATACCATTCCCCATTAGGTTTGTTCCACACAGTTCTCCTTTCCCACAGTTCTCCCCCTCTAATCCTGCCGTAAACAGGTTATCTTGAAATGATTTCGGGGCTTAGTGTCCCCGCGGCCCGGTCCTCGACCAGGCCTCCACCCCCAGGAAGCAACCCGTGACAGCTGACTAACTCCCAAGTACCTATTTACTGCTAGGTAACAGGGGCATCAGAAAGAAACTCTGCCCATTGTTTCTCGCCGGCGCCCGGGATAGAACCCGGGACCACAGGATCACGCGTCCAGTGTTCTGTCCGCTCAGCCACCAGCAATATGTGACGCGCTCTGATGTCGGCGGCAGCAGCGGGCTTCACTATTCCATTTTCGCTTCTCTTTTCTTGTTTTCCGCGGCAATAATTACATTTTAATGATGCCGCAGCTGAGCAATTATGCGGGCGACCTAACAGCTCCGGTCTTGTTCCTTGTTTAGATAACCCGATTTTAAGACACCTACTAATTCCTTAAACCACTTACGAGCACGGCATTACCCCTCGGAGTCCCTCGGCTAATTTGTATATTAGTGTCACAATCTGCCAACAAAGATGTCAATGTTGGGTCTCGTGCCTCGTGTTGTGGGCGAGGTTTGTCTCGCCGGCCACCAGGCCCGCTGCTGCACAGGTGAATTGGGAGGGGGGGGGGGAGTATGGGGTGGAGTCGTGTATAAAGCGCCAAGCCATTATGGCTATATAGCACTTGGAAGGGGTCAGGATAAGAATTTGGGATGGGACGGGGGGCAGGAATGGTGGTCAATCACTTGGACGGTCGGGGATTGAACGCCGACCTGCATGAAGCGAGACCGTCGCTCTACCGTCCAGCCCAAGTGGTTAGGCTTGTATGGGGTGGAATGGTAAGGGCAAGGGGGGGGGACATCACAACCCTCGTGGTTTTGTTCAAGGCGGTGACTTGAAACGCATCCTGAAATATTACACTATCTTAGTAATCGTGTGCATCATTAAATAAATAAATATAAATAAATGTTTAATTAGGTAAGGTACATACAAGAGATTTTACAAAGATTTAGGATTTATAGATAGAGCTGGTACATACAATGCCTAAAGCCACTATTGATGGAATATGTCTCGCAGTACGAAACCTCAGGTGTGTGTACTGATTATAATTGTGTGTCGTGTTTGGTGTCACCTGTGCATTATATTTACAGTTGTGTTAATCAACATCATCGCCAGGATATAATGAAAAGCTAGGAGCCAGTAGGGCAGTACATGCCACTACCTGCAGACTTGAAATTATTAAGGAATTACATTCGTGACCTTATCTTGAGGGTTACCTTGAGGTGTTTTCGGGGCTCTGGTCAACCAGGCTGTTGGACGCGGCTGCTCGCAGCCTGACGAATGAATCACAGCCTGGTTGATCAGGTATCCTTTGGAGGTGTTTATCCAGTTCTCTCATAAACACTGTGAGGGGTCGACCAGTTATGCCCCTTATGTGTAGTGGAAGCGTGTTGAACAGTCTCGGGCCAATGATGTTGATAGTTGTCTCAGAGTACCTGTTGCACCTCTGCTCTTCAACTGGGGGTATTCTGCACATCCTGCCATGCCTCCTGGTCTCATGTGATGTTATTACTTAACGGGAGTTGATAAACAATATAAAGCCTATCGCTTTATTTAGATCCCTGTTACATAAGCCGTTCAAAGTGAGTGTGATCCAGTCCAGCCCGTGACTCTGACGACGACATACAGTTCGGTGCTTGTTAAAAATTCATGAAAATTCATATTATGTTTACTCTCTAAGTCTCACGTAAAACTGTCTATATCTTATTCATTTTCCCTATTTGCAAGTATTAATATCACACTCGTATCTTTGGCCGGGGACTAGAGTCGCGTCCACTGAGAAGACCCTCTGTAATTAAGTTTTAATAACACGCTAGTTTCTATAGTAGCTTTCTTACCCCTGTCAAGGTAGGAGAGATAAATGTATTCACCTAGTTGTGTTTGCGGGGGTTGAGCTTTGCTCTTTCGGCCCGCCTCTCAACTGTCAATCAACTGTTTACTAACTACTTTTTCCCCCCACACCACCCACACACACCCCCAGGAAGCAGCCCGTGACAGTTGACTAACTCCCAGGTACCTATTTACTGCTAGGTAACAGGGGCATTAAGGGTGAAAGAAGCTTTGCCCATTTGTTTCTGCCTCGTGCGGAAATCGAACCCGCGCCACAGAATTACGAGTCCTGCGCGCTATCCACCAGGCTACGAGGCCCCAATGTGTGTGTGTGTGTGTGTGTGTGTATGAATGTATACGTATGTATATATGTGAGAAACGGAAGGGAACTATCAGGAGAAAGCGTCAAGCCGTTGAGAAAGGCTGCAAGAACGCAATAGCCATAGGTCACTAAAAACTCTAAATGAACCGGCCATGATTCGAACCCATGACAGGTCAGGATCACCTCTAATATATATATAAACAACTTTTCTACTTTTACCAAGGGATGGGCACTGCTGGGATATCCTTGTCACACACTATCCCTACCTAGATCTTGATATTCTCCTCCCCTACCTAAACAGGTGCACACACCTACCACACCTAAACATACACAAGCACTCCTCATGCAGGTATTCTCCTCTGCAGCTCGACAACACCCCGTCCTCCCCTACCTTCTCCTCCTACTCGGGAGATGAGCGCGGCAAATCACATATAAAACAAAATAGTAGGTCGTAACTCCCCGTGCCCAGATATTAGCCCAGGCCTGAGCACCGCCGCCTCCAGGTTAAGACCAAGCAACCAGACACCTCCAAGACAATGACTTTTGGCTCCGTCACGCACACACGCTCTCTCTCTCTCTCTCTCTCTCTCTCTCTCTCTCTCTCTCTCTCTCTCTCTCTCTCTCCTCTCTCTCTCTCTCTCTCTCTCTCTCTCTCTCTCTCTTTCTCTCTCTCTTTCTCTCTCTCTCTCTTTCTCTCTCTCCATCTCTTTCTCTCTCTATCTCTTTCTCTCTCTCTCTCTCTCTTCTCTTTTTTTGTTTTGGTTTTTGGTTTTTGTTTTTGGTTTTTTCTCTCTCTCTCTCTCTCATTCGTAAGCCCAGAGTCTGGGCTGGAACAGAGACTTCCACGCAGCTGCTCGCAGCCTGATGTATGAAATCACAGCCTGGTTGATCAGGGATCCTTTGGAGTTGTTTATAGAATTTTCCCTTGGAATACTGTGAGAGGTCGGCCAGTTATGCCTCCTGTATGTGTAGCGGAAGAGTGTTGGACAGTCTCGGGCCACTGATGCTGATAGAGTTCTCAGAGTACCTGTTGCAACTCTGTTTTTCAACGGGGTTATTCTGCACATCCTGCATGCACTTCTGATCTCGTGTGGTATTTTCTTTGCCGATTTGGAACCAGTTCTAGTATTTAGAAGTGCTAAATGTATATGTATCTCACCCCCTCCTGCACTCTAAGGAATACAGATAGAATTTAAACATTTAAGATTTAATTTTAGATATTTTATCGAAAATTTAAGATAGATATTTATCGCAGTGAATCTAGCAGTAAAAGATACTGACACGTGCTCTCCAAGTCAGCAATTTATCCAGCATCTGAAGGGGCTGTCATGTACAACATGTACGTCCCCAGGAAAGGCACTAGTATCCTAAAACGTGATCGTCATTGTGGTATAGCAACCCTTGTTTGGAAGGTTCTTGTTATCCAACCGGACATTTTTCTTGCAGTTGTGGAGGCTACTTTAGTGTGGTTCTTTAAAAGTAAGATCTTCTGACAAGATTACTCCTAGATCCTTTACCTTGCTTTTTCTGTTGACTAACTGCGTTTTATATGTCGTTTCCGTTTTTATAGGTTTGTTTCCCATACGCACGATAGAACCTTTTTAATCCCTTCATTATGGTTTTATATGGACTACGCACAAAATGTTTATGTTGGAACGAGCCCATAAATGTTGTTGTATGTGGACTTGTGAAAGACCTAATTAACACCAGTTTGGAGGTTTGCTCCCTGGAAACAACAAGCCGAAAAAACTGTCTTTATATTCCGCTTGTTACAACTGTGTAATAAAGGTTCTTACATCTTGGTTTAACGTGTTATGACGTATTAGAACGGTTGTTTCAACTTGCTATATTGGTTGTTATAAACTGGTTACGAGGTGTTAAAACTTGTTCGAACGTTGTACACACGTCGTAGTTTCGGTGTGTTGTGTTTCGGTGTCCTGGATCCATGCCTCTCTAGTTTTCCAGGAACTCAATTTTGATTCTGTTTTGGGTGCAGTGGTCACCCCATGCTCATTTCGGCGAATGCAAAATCTATGTACATGTATATTACATGAGCGTTTTGTTTGGATCTTCCTTGCCATCCATCCTTGCATCTTCCATTGCCATTTCTGAAATATAGGGAGCACAGAGAACATGTACGGCATATAGAACGAGATAAAAGCATCTAAATTATTGGGATCGTCTCAAAGCTCTCCAACACGAAATCGCTAGAAGGACGACGGGAGAGATATCAAATATTATTTCACTGTGGGGGAATGGGGGAAGTACTGGAGGGCCAGGTCCCAAATATATACAGGAAATAAAAATCCCACGCTACTGGATTAAACGATATGGAAGAAAATGCAGACTAGAACCAGTGTAGAACAGGAGGTGCCATAGGCACAATCAGAGAACACTGTATAAACATCAGAGGTGCGCGGTTGGTCAACATCTTCCAGCGAGCATAAAGAAATATTGCCGGAACACCAAACCGTGGACCTCTTCAAGAGGAAAATAGATAGTTTTCCTCCAAGGAATGCCGGACCAACCGGGATGTAGTTCGTGGTATGTGTGCGCACTGGGTCGCTGCAAGAAACAGCCTGATAGAACAAGCCTCTCACATGAGTCAAGCCTGCCTCGGGCCGGGCCGGGGCTTGGGGAGTAGAAGAACTCCCAGGACCCCATCAGCCAGGTATCAAACCTTTCAATATAATCTATGGTGTGATCTGGAGAAAGTGACGTCCTGTGAACATGACCGTCACTGTCACCGGCCGCGAACATGACCATTCTTCACTGT
>WNGS01021324.1:7308446-7333070 GCA_020271785.1 Procambarus virginalis | reverse complement strand
ATAATATTTCCGCTACACCTGGAGATAATATTCCCACTCCACCTGGAGATAATATTTCCCACTCCACCTGGAGATAATATTTCCCACTCCACCTGGAGATAATATTTCCCACTCCACCTGGAGATAATATTTCCGCTACACCTGGAGATAATATTTCCCACCCCACCTGGAGATAATATTTCCCACTCCACCTGGAGATAATATTTCCGCTACACCTGGAGATAATATTTCCTGTTGTGGAGGTGATTGCGTGCGAGGCTTTGCAATGAAGGTTTCCAGGAAGTTGGCGAGACTGCGGCGCCTGTATTGATTACTGTGTATTGAATTTACATTAAATACACCTGTTATATATTTCTCTATTGTCCTGGGGGTGTTGTGGCGCCCGCGCCCCCTGGCGCCTCTTGTTGGGGTCTGGTTTGTTGATTGTGATTGTTGTTAGGTGTTGTTGATGTTTTTGTTGGTGTTATTGTTGGTGGTTTTGTTGTTATTTGTTGATTGTTTTTTGGGGTTGTTGATGTTGGTGTTGTTTATATGTTGATGTTTATGGTTATTTTGTTATTGTTGTGTTTTTTTTGGTTTGTTAATTGGGGTTGTTTTCTAGTATTATTCGAATATATTATATATTTGTATTATGTGGCAATTCTTGTAACTTGGTATTAGCATATTGTGACGAGTTGGCCAAGTTGACTAAGTTCGTGATTTTCAAGTTTTTTTAGATAATTGGCCTCTCTGCCCTTTCTAAGAACTTGGCAAAGTTAAGAAGAATGGCATGGGTGTTTACTCACCTAAATATAAGCGTCTAGATGCGTTCCCAGGGTCAAGCGTTAGCTCCTGAGCCCCGCTCCAGTAGCTGTTGTCTAATGCAGTGACGCCCGACCCACCTCTGATTGAATTAGATTCTGTCGTCACTTTCCTCTGTTACATTTGTTCACTATTACGATCACAGATACACATAGACTCACCTAGATGTTGCTGTTGTTGTTATAGATTCAGCTATTCCGAACAAGTTCCAAGTAGCACGGGCTATGGTGAGCCGTAGTGGACTTACCGGCCACAGGAGCGGTGCTGTCTGCTCACCTAGAGCCACACAGAGAGAGGGAGAGAGGGCCAGCATGACGGGGGTGGGTGTGGGGGAGGGGGGGTCATAAAGGTGGAGGGCAGGTAAATGTTACTGCTTCTCCTGGGGTCCTCGTGGGGATTAGCGACACGCTCATTACCTCCAGGTAAATGGTCCTGTGTTATTGGCAGGTGTGAGGGGAGGGTGGGGGGGGGGGCGTGAGGAACGGCTGGTAAGGTTTAGAGTTGGAGGGGGGGGGAGTTATCAGGGGAAAGTGCCAAGCCATTATGACTATATAGCACTGGGAAGGGGAGCAGGATAACACGGGCGGCATCTCCCGTCACGCAGGGTGCAGTTGCACCTCCACAGATCTCCAGTATCAGCTCTCGATACTGGTAATGGCTCAAAACGGCCACCACTTACGGGCTATTCATGCCCGTGCCACCTTTCGGGGTGGCTTGATCTTCATCAATCAATCAGCAGGATAAGAATTTGGGATGAGACGGGAGGCAGGAATGGTGGTCAATCACTTGGACGGTCGGGGATTGAACGCCGACCTTCATGAAGCGAGACCGTCGCTCTACCGTCCAGCCCAAGTGGTTGGAGGGAGGTAGCTGGTCGTATGTGATACCTGCTTGGTAATAGCTGGCAGTCCAGCCCAGTCTGGGGCCAGGATCGACTTGTGATAACCTGGTCCAACAGACTGTTGCTTGGAGCGGCCCGCAGGCCCACATAGCCGCCACAGCCCGGTTGCTCCGGCACTTCTTGAAGAAAACTATCTAGTTTTGTCTTGAAGATATCCACGTGTTTTCCTTAGTCTGCACTGTCTTGAGGTTATCTTGAGATGATTTCGGGGCTTTAGTGTCCCCGCGGCCCGGTCCTCGACCAGGCCTCCACCCCCAGGAAGCAGCCCGTGACAGCTGACTAACACCCAGGTACCTATTTTACTGCTAGGTAACAGGTGGCATCGGGTGAAAGAAACTATGCCCAATGTTTCTCGCCGGCGCCTGGGATCGAACCCAGGACTACAAGATCACAAGTCCAGTGTGCTGTCCGCTCGGCCGACCGGCTCCCACTACAAAGAAGGAAATAGAAATCTAACATTTATAATTCTTAAAAAAATATATATTTGTAAATACATGTACCTGGATTGTACCTGGACGGAGTTCTGGAGTTCTTCTGCTCCCCGAGCCCGACGTGAAGCCAGGCACAACTTGTGATAACTTATAGTAACTCTGTATTACTAATTAAAGTATAGTTTTTATCTTGCGTTTATTGCTTTAGGCAAACCTTAAGTTGGTAGAGTGTTTAGGTGGTTAATACGCTTAGTCTGGTAGCTTAATTAATGGGGGAGGAACTAGCCCTTAGCGGAGTTGATGACCTGGCCTGGCACTCCTCCCCTAAGGTAGGGCACTACCCATGCCTCGTGCCCTGCTTACCCCGGAGGGTAGTGACAACCTGGCCTGGCACTCCTCCTCTAAGGTAGGGAACTACCCATGCCTCGTGCCCTGCTTACCCCGGAGGGTAGTGACAACCTGGCCTGGCACTCCTCCCCTAAGGTAGGGCACTACCCATGCCTCGTGCCCTGCTTACTCACCCGGAGGGTAGTGACAACCTGGCCTGGCACTCCTCCCCTAAGGTAGGTTGACATGAGTGACTCAAGACTGCAGGTTAGTGATTACTTGACTTGGCACTGCACCCCTTGGGATGAAGTGCTTGCCATACCTTGTAGTTACCCTGAGGTGGCTCCATGGATCAATGTCCTTGCGGCCCGGTATCTGACCAGGCCTCCACATTTGCCCCGTAACTTGCGGGGTAGTTTACTCAGAAATTATCAAAAGTTCTACTCACGAAGGCCGGACTCTGGCCAGGCTAATGGACCAGACACTGGCCACCTGGTCCAGTGTCAGCCAAGGATTGAAAATCCTTGGGTGATTGATTTGATTTTCAATCCAAGGATTGAAAATCCTTGGGTCTGCTCGGGTAAAAAATATTTCGGATGTGTTGATTGTAAAGTTATCCTCTAATGTTGATGTTAGAATGAAGGAATGCACTCTCTGGATAACAAGTGCCTTACAAATTATTATCAGTGGCTACGCCACTGATAATAATTTGATTTCCATGTTGTCATATTCCTTGCAGATATAATAATACTTTATCATTGTCTTTAACGAGCTATCTTAACACAAGGTTGTAGTTCTATATGACGGAATTTAGAATCAGAGTGCAATTTTCGCTACAAATTTGACTTCATCACGTTAAATAATGTTTCTACTCTGAACATTATATTGTCTGTGGCTGCTCTCAGGCAGTACTGAAGGGGGTTGTACCTGGTTGATGGGGTTCTGGGAGTTCTTCTACTCCCCAAGCCCGGCCCGAGGCCAGGCTTGACTTGTGAGAGCTTGGTCCACCAGGCTGTTGCTTGGAGCGGCCCGCAGTAATCAACACGGGTGATGGAGGGAAGTGTGGTGAGGGGGGAATTAATCGGTAAATAGTTGTACCTGATGGTAAGTGATACCTTACCACCTGATCTGATCTCCTAAGGACCTGATCAGACCTTACCTGATATGATTCACGAGTAATCTTACTTATTTCATCAGATGTGAGTCAAGCTACGTCACATGACCTGACTCGCCAGAGTAAACATTACGTAACAAGTTAAAAGTATGTTTATTGAGACAAGAAAGAAATACATCTCAAAGGGATAGAGTAGCTGAGGCTATTTCTACCCCCAAATTTCGTAACTGAATTTGAATTTGTCATATTTTGAACAAATCCACAAAGGCAGTGACGAGGATTCGAACCTGTCATATTGTTTTGTCATATTTTGTTTCCCTACACGATTCATTGCGTGATTCCTCAGGTGAGGCATCAGTGACGGATGCCGTCTTTGGGAGACGTGTTTAGTTTTAGTAACTTGGCTGAAGGTTGAGCATGTTGTTTGTTGTTTTAGATTAAGCTACTGGGAACTAAATGTTCCAAGTAGCACGGGCTATGGTGAGCCCGTAGTGGACTTACCTGGCACAGGAGCGGGGCAAGTAGCACGGGCTATGGTGAGCCCGTAGTGGACTTACCAGGCACAGGAGCGGGGCTGTGTCCCGGTTGAGCGTGTTTGGTGGCGTATATATATATTCCCTGACCCAGCGGCAGTCTCCTGACCTGACCTTCCTGACGGGGGCGGGATTGGTCGTCTATAATTCTGGCAATGTAGCCCGGGGCGGGTGACGGAAAGTCATGAAAAATCAATTCTCCAAAATTCATTTTTATTTAAAATATAAATGAATTTTGGAGAATTGATTTTTCAATTACCATCGACCGTAAAAAGAAACATAAGAAATATTGAGAAAATTCGTGTTAGAATTATTAATCTTACTTTTTCGGTCATATTTAACAACATATATATATATATATATATATATATATATATATATATATATATATATATATATATATATATATATATATAACCATAGCGTAGTGTAAAGATGCAGTGGTGTGTTACATGATGGTGATAATTAGGAGAGGAAAACATTCTGCCAGATAAAAAGTTGATGCGTGTCAGGGGGACAATGTGCGGGATGATGACCTCACAAAGGACACTCTTGACGGCTGTCCTCCCTCGTAAACGGCGGAAAAAATTGTTTTAATTACACATGAGAACTTTGCTGGTGCTCCCCGGACCACCACTCCAAGCTGGCCGGGAAGGTGCAGCAGGGGCTTTCCGTTTGCGTCAAAAATGCAACTGTACTTCACGATCCCTTGGAGGATGTTGCTTCTCCAAATGATACTTGATCAACCGGGCTGGTGTGTCAGGCTGCGAGCAGCCGCGTCTACTAGCAGCTAGTAGGGCGCCTGGGCACAGATCCTGGGGACCACTTCATGGTCGTATGGTAGATGGTAACCATCCCTTTGGTCCAGTGTCAGTCTTGGCCACCTGGTCCAGTGTCAGCCCTGGCCACCTGGTCCAGTGTCAGTCCTGACCACCTGGTCCAGTGTCAGTCTTGGCCACCTGGTCCAGTGTCAGTCTTGGCCACCTGGTCCAGTGTCAGTCTTGGCCACCTGGTCCAGTGTCAGTCCTGGCCACCTGGTCCAGTGTCAGTCCTGACCACCTGGTCCAGTGTCAGTCTTGGCCACCTGGTCCAGTGTCAGCCCTGGCCACCTGCTCCAGTGTCAGCCCTGGCCACCTGCTCCAGTGTCAGCCCTGGCCACCTGCTCCAGTGTCAGCCCTGGCCACCTGCTCCAGTGTCAGTCCTGACCACCTGGTCCAGTGTCAGCCCTGGCCACCTGCTCCAGTGTCAGCCCTGGCCACCTGCTCCAGTGTCAGCCCTGGCCACCTGCTCCAGTGTCAGCCCTGGCCACCTGCTCCAGTGTCAGCCCTGGCCACCTGCTCCAGTGTCAGTCCTGACCACCTGGTCCAGTGTCAGCCCTGGCCACCTGCTCCAGTGTCAGCCCTGGCCACCTGCTCCAGTGTCAGCCCTGGCCACCTGCTCCAGTGTCAGCCCTGGCCACCTGCTCCAGTGTCAGCCCTGACCACCTGCTCCAGTGTCAGCCCTGGCCACCTGCTCCAGTGTCAGCCCTGGCCACCTGCTCCAGTGTCAGCCCTGGCCACCTGGTCCAGTGTCAGCCCTGGCCACCTGCTCCAGTGTCAGCCCTGGCCACCTGCTCCAGTGTCAGCCCTGGCCACCTGCTCCAGTGTCAGCCCTGGCCACCTGCTCCAGTGTCAGTCCTGGCCACCTGTTCCAGTGTCAGTCCTGACCACCTGGTCCAGTGTCAGCCCTGGCCACCTGCTCCAGTGTCAGCCCTGGCCACCTGCTCCAGTGTCAGCCCTGGCCACCTGCTCCAGTGTCAGCCCTGGCCACCTGCTTCAGTGTCAGCCCTGGCCACCTGCTCCAGTGTCAGCCCTGGCCACCTGCTCCAGTGTCAGCCCTGGCCACCTGCTCCAGTGTCAGCCCTGGCCACTCCGTGGCTGTTTTCAAACACCGACGTTGACCTCCCCACCTGAATGACAGGAATGTTGCTCCGGCGTTAAAATACTGATTTCGTTTTCTTAAAATTTTTGTCAGATTTTCATTCGTCTCATTCCTTAATATTTCCTAGCACTTGTCTATTTTTTAATTTCTCTATTATTCCCTTCTATCCTGACATTCACGGTCCCTTTTTTCCCTCAATACCATTCCCCATTAGATTTGTTCCACACAGTTCTCCTTTCCCATAGTTCTCCCCCTCTAATCCTGCCGTAAACAGGTTATCTTGAAATGATTTCGGGGCTTAGTGTCCCCGCGGCCCGGTCCTCGACCAGGCCTCCACCCCCAGGAAGCAACCCGTGACAGCTGACTAACTCCCAAGTACCTATTTACTGCTAGGTAGCAGGGGCATCAGAAAGAAACTCTGCCCATTGTTTCTCGCCGGCGCCCGGGATAGAACCCGGGACCACAGGATCACGCGTCCAGTGTTCTGTCCGCTCAGCCACCAGCAATATGTGACGCGCTCTGATGTCGGCGGCAGCAGCGGGCTTCACTATTCCATTTTCGCTTCTCTTTTCTTGTTTTCCGCGGCAATAATTACATTTTAATGATGCCGCAGCTGAGCAATTATGCGGGCGACCTAACAGCTCCGGTCTTGTTCCTTGTTTAGATAACCCGATTTTAAGACACCTACTAATTCCTTAAACCACTTACGAGCACGGCATTACCCCTCGGAGTCCCTCGGCTAATTTGTATATTAGTGTCACAATCTGCCAACAAAGATGTCAATGTTGGGTCTCGTGCCTCGTGTTGTGGGCGAGGTTTGTCTCGCCGGCCACCAGGCCCGCTGCTGCACAGGTGAATTGGGAGGGGGGGGGGGACAGAAGAGGGATAGTATGAGGTGGAGTCGTGTATAAAGCGCCAAGCCATTATGGCTATATAGCACTTGGAAGGGGTCAGGATAAGAATTGGGATGGGACGGGGGGCAGGAATGGTGGTCAATCACTTGGACGGTCGGGGATTGAACGCCGACCTGCATGAAGCAAGACCGTCGCTCTACCGTCCAGCCCAAGTGGTTAGGCTTGTATGGGGTGGAATGGTAAGGGCAAGGGGGGGGGGGACATCACAACCCTCGTGGTTTTGTTCAAGGCGGTGACTTGAAACGCATCCTGAATATTACACTATCTTAGTAATCGTGTGCATCATTAAATAAATAAATATAAATAAATGTTTAATTAGGTAAGGTACATACAAGAGATTTTACAAAGATTAGGATTTATAGATAGAGCTGGTACATACAATGCCTANAATAAAACTTATAACTGTCACATAGAAAAAAAGCTAATAAATGGCCAGTCAGTTTGAGAGTAATGGAATCCTTTATATAAAGGAGCTGCGGCCTCTGTTAAATAGCAACCTTTCGGCTGTTCAATGTACACTGTGTAGTGCACAGTAGGCCTGTAATTTGCTTTATAGTTCATTCTGGTAGTTTAATTTTATTATAATTTTGTTTTAGTCTACCATGTTGTTGCCTTTTCTTACTTATTTCAAGTTTTGACATTGTACATTATTATAATCTTTTTATTTAGGAGATACATAATACATTTTTGTTATTTAGTTTTATTTCATATTTGAGTTTTTATACGATTTTGATTAGTATTTTATAATTGTCGCTTATTCTGTTTGTATTTTATATACATGTTTGTAGATTTGTAGTCAGGATATGAATATTTGTTATAGTGTTTAGTATCTATGAGGTAGCTATCAAGTCTCACTCCAGTTGATCAGTTCACGTAAGTTTAATAGTATGGTTTGTTGTAGTAGTTATAAAATTCTTGTTGTAATTTAATGTTTTGAATTAGCTTTTATCTATGTGACAGTAATAAGTTTTATTTGTATTGGTCACTTTAAGTAAGCTTAAGTGTTTTGTTTTTAATAATTTTCCTTTCTTTGATAGGCAGTTATATTTAGTATGAGTTCTTTGTTTACCAGTTATTTGATTGTGATTTCTATTTTTTCTTTTAGATCTGATGATGAATACAGAAGTATTCGAAACGTTATGCATTTTAAAGTAAAGAATCTGAAACAAGATGTTCAGTATATCCCTGGTTTTCCTATTTATCTTAAAATTAAGATTCCCGAAGGGAACATCGATCATAAAATATATATAAATAATATATATATATATATATATCTATATATATATATATATATATATATATATATATATATATATTATGTGTGTGTGTGTGTGTGTGTGTGTGTGTGTATTATTTAATAGAGTAATTTATTCAATTTAAACCTGTGTCCTTCTTCGTATACGTGTACGCTCGTGCCAAATGGTAGTGTCTGCTGAGAATTTTGTATGCTGCGATCATGTCTTGTCTCTGTTTCTATTTCTCGATCGATCATGTCTGTTTTTCCTCTTTTGCAATGATGACAAGTTTAATTACTTTGTCCTTTCCTCGTAACTCAGATCTATCGGATATTGGGACCAGTTGGTGGCTTAAATGTCGACTTTGTTTAGAATATTATTATGATTGAATAGTTTCCAGTTTTGATTTATATTATTATAATTAGATCATTCACAAAATTGGTCTGACTAATGTGGTCTGCAGAGTATTGAACGACCTCAATTGAGGTTTCTGAGGGCAACTCTTATGTTGATGTATCTGCATATACCGCTGATGTTATCCGGTGTGTGTGTGTGTGTGTGAGGGGGAGGTGGTGGGATGAGTGCGTGTGGGAGGTGTTTACACACCCGTGTACATACATGTATTTTGAGATAATAAGATGCCTTGTACATATAATTACAAATAATTGCGATAATTGGTTTCCTTATAGACGACTCCGTACTGGACTGTACAAGCCTTACCGCTGTCTCTCTCTCTCTCTCTCTCTCTCTCTCTCTCTCTCTCTCTCTCTCTCTCTCTCTCTCTCTCTCTCTCTCTCTCCTCTCTCTCTCTGTTTTCCTCTTTTTCTCCCTTCCGTTCCCTTCCGCCTTACACACGCACACATAATTACAGTCAATAGTGCTGCAATGTATACTACTTAAGTCATTTCGTGCTGTGGTTTGAGTGCGCATGCGCTCGTTACGTCTTCTTGGACGGTATGTAGTTTCATGGGAGCGCGCTCACCTTACCTTGAGGTTACCTTGCCATGATTCCGGGGCTTAGCGTCCCCGCGGCCCGGTCGTCGACCAGGCCTCCTGGTTGCTGGACTGGTCAACCAGGCTGTTGGACGCAGTTGCTCCCAGCCTGACGTATGAATCACAGCCTGGTTGATCTGGTATCCTTTGGAGGTGCTTATCTAGTTCTCTCTTGAACACTATGGGGGGTCGGCCAGTTATGTCGCTTATGTGTAGTGGAAGCGTGTTGCCTTCACATGGTAACAGCTGTAACAGGGCTCGTTACAGTGGCGTTACAGGCACTCAAGACTTAATGTGCTCACTTTATATGTGGTCGTAGGAGCTGTAACTTCTTCACCCCCCCCCCCCCCCGGGCAATAATAGAATGTGTAGAACCAGTGAGGAGTAGAGATGCCATAGGCACAGTCAGAGAACACTGTCTGAACATCAGAAGTCCACAGTTGTTCAATACTCTCCAGCAAGCATTAGAAATATTGCCAGAACAAAGGTGAAAGTCTTTAAGAAGTAGTTAGAGAAGTCTTGCAAGAAGTGCCGGACCAACCAGGTTGTAGTGGATATGTGGGGCCTGAGGACCACTCCAAGCAACAGCCATTTTGGATATCATATATAAATGGCCGTATATATTATTTATATACCTTTCATATATATATTATTTTATAATATATTATATTATTTGGTATATATCATTTAATACCTTTCTCGTCTCCATTCCAGAGAGTACATTTTGAGAGCTTTGAGACGGTCCCAATAATTTAGATGTTTTATAGTTTCTATGCGTGCCGTATATGTTCTCTGTATTCCCTTTATTTCAGCAATCTCTCCAGCTCTGAAAGTGGAAGTGAATACTAAACTCAAGACAGCATCAGTGATTTAAATAGTATTTACGATTCATGTTCTGCCATATTCATGCTCTCCTCCAGGGTGGTGCGGTCCAGCTGCCCCATGGTTGTCCTCATAGCTCAGTCCTCTTGACTCAGGGACGAGTTTTGTTGCAGTTCTTTACTCCTTTACTATAATTGTATTTTGGGTTCTGTATGTAGGGGTCTCATGAGGCGGCAGCGTACACAAGAGTCAGTCTTATACAGGGTGTCTATAGGGCTCCATTGACAATGGGAGGGAGGGAGCCGGTCGGCCGAGCGGACAGCACGCTGGGCTTGTGATCCTGTGGTCCTGGGTTCGATCCCGGGCGCCGGTGAGAAACAATAGGCAGAGTTTCTTTCACCCTATGCCCCTGTTACCTAGCAGTAAAATAGGTACCTGAGTGTTAGCTGTCACGGGCTGCTTCCTGGGGGTGGAGGCCTGGTCGAGGACCGGGCCGCGGGGACACTAAAGCCCCGAAATCATCTCAAGATAACCTCAAGAATCTCAAGATGATCCTGGACGCTTTCCGGATGTCTGTCAGTTTGGAAGATGGTGGCAATATTTTTTACCAAATGTGGGTCTCCAGTGGTAGAGTTGGAGTTGTCTATTCCAAGATTTTTCCTATTTCTGGACACAGAAAGTGTATGTGTGTGTGTACGTGTATGTACGCGTGCGCGTGCGAGGCGCACTTGTGTACCTGTGTACCAAGCCGAACAGGCAGTCAGACATGCAGGTGATCTCAGCAGCCTTGACCTTCAACACACCCACGACAAGGTTAACTCTTGGAATTTACCTATCAAGGACAATGCTAATATTTGAAGTTCAAGACGCGATGGCAAGTCAAAAGAAGACTGTATTTGTTACAGGAATTACAGTTTATTACACGGCAGCATTTTCAGCAGTATTAGCTGAAGCTCAGATGACGTGAACAATGTGTAAACGAAAACTGTTTTGAAAGACGAAAAACATATTACGTGGGATCTACATCCTGGTTAACCCGACCACAATCCTGGAGGCTTAGGCAGAGACCGGGCCGCGGTGACATTGATCCTGAGCACTCCCTCAAGGAATGCCAAGGTAAGTGTCTGGAGCACTAGCAGCAGGCGCTGTGGCCAGGCCAAGGTGAGTGGTGATGACGGCCTCCATTATTATTTCGAGCGACGTCATTCAAGCAAGAAAAAGTATGGTGTGATGATCAGTGGTGCGCCGCGGTGGACGACAGCGGAACTAACACTCACTACAACGTCGTCACCACCATTTGTCTCGCGACCAAACGGCTAAACTATGTAGTATTTCCAGTTTAATGGAAATATATTTTCTCAGGAATGTTGAATTCCCGAGAAAACTCGTTAATATATATATATATATATACAGTAAATATATTAACGTTAAAATATATATACAGTATATATTAACGTTAAAATATATATACAGTATATATATTAACGTTAAAATATATATACAGTATATATTAACGTTAAAATATATATACAGTATATATATTAACGTTAAAATATATATACAGTATATATTAACGTTAAAATATATATACAGTATATATATTAACGTTAAAATATATATACAGTATCTAAAAGGGGTATCACCTCTGGTGCAAATGTAGGGACCCATAGCCTCGGAGAAGAAAATAATGAGTACTCAGAGAAGACCTTGTGGATCCTCACTGAACACTGATATTTTCTTCCCCTACCACCCCTATTCTTTTAGTCTTGGTGTGTATATATATCTAACTTTATTTAAAATTTCAGTATATATTAACGTAAATATGTCAGTATAGTTTTGATAACACCATCAGTCATCAGAACTGAGGGCCGCTCGAACCCTTCTAGGTCAAGTCATCACAAGTCTGGTCCCTGGCCGGGCTTGAGCAGTAGATTACAACTATTAAAACCATCTCATGGTACATTCCACATATGAAAGGAAAGGAAATTATAAAGAGACAGCCAGTTATCACTAAGAGACTTAGTGATAACTAAGCTAAAATGACTGTATCACATAGAAGAGGATACGAGCTGGATATGGAGAGAAAGAACGATGCCCAATTATTTGAACTATTAGGGATCGAACCCTGACCTGCAAAAGGTGAGGCCGTCGCCACTGCTCCGATGAGTCCAGGGTTTTGAGACTTTGCCTATGTCATTTTGACTGTGACTGTTGTCACATACACGTACACTTGCCTCCTCTTGTTTCAGAGTATATGTAACTGTATGGCTGAAGGGTAATTGGGAATTGTTGCGTTAAGTGGTTACCGGGAAGCAAACATTACCATCCGCCCCCTGGTGGACGGCCTTGGAACTATCACATTAATAAAACATTGTAGGTCCTGCTTGTTACGTCACGGCGATGGTGTCCAGCAAGCTGGTTGGTGACGCAACTGGGACCTCTCCCCTCCCCCCTCTCTCCTCTTATGTCCACGTTTTAACTACAAATTTGTGAAGACATTGAATTCTCACTTCGGGATGGTGCCTTTGTGGTAATATTTTTAGGGATGACCCCTTTGCTGTCCTCTTCTGTGGCCAGTAGTGGGCATGTGGCATGAGGGTAAATATTTACGCAGTGTGTGTGTGGGGAGTGTATGTGCGCATGCGTCTGTCTGTTTACTTTTACCTGTTTAACTGTTGTCGTAGATGGAAATATACCGATATACTGCTTATTATTATTATTATTATTATTATTATTATTATTATTATTATTATTATTATTATTATTATTATCATTTTCTACCACAGACGTGGCCAGACATTTACAATGCTAATCAGCATATATACATTTTCTTCTGACCTTCATGGACAAGTTGAGAGAGTTGTTAAACATATAGTTCAGGGGTTTATTGAACAATCAACCACAGAAGGTGATTGTAGTGCTATTAAAATGCTCGGTATTGTGGGATACACTCGCCTGTATGTGCTTGTAGGATGAACATCAGCTCGTGGGTCCCGCCTTTACATCATCAGTCACCATTTGCAATGACTCGATCCTCTCTCTTCTTGGCATGCCTATTGATAGATCACTTGATTGTTTCAATCGTAGGTTAGACATTATATATATATATATATATATATATATATATATATATATATATATATATATATATATATATTAACGAGTTTAGGCGGATATAAATAGGAGCTGCCTCGTATGAGCCAGTAGTCCTGCTATTTCCTGAAAATATGTATGAGTGCTGACCTCAAATACCTCCCCATTTGAGTGATTCCTCTTGCTTACTATTCTCAAGAGTGAAGAAGTGACTCCTTGCCGCCCATGTGGCTTATCTGGGTTTGTAGTTCACACCTATACCTGGAAATTACCTGGAGTGGGTTCTGGGAGTTCTTCTTCCCAAGCCCGGCCAGAGGCCAGGCCTGACTTGTGATAACTTGGTCCGGGCTCCACAACCACTCACAGTATTGGGTACGGGGTCCACTACCACTCACAGTATGGGGTACGGGGTCCACTACCACTCACAGTATGGGGTACGGGGTCCACTACCACTCACAGTATGGGGTACGGGGTCCACTACCACCCACAGTATGGGGTACGGGATCCACTACCACTTACTGGATAGTTTCGGAATGCACAATAAATGAACTAAAGTATAGGCTGGATTGGTGCGCTCTCTAGTGATGGTGTTCCCTGGAGTGAAGGTAGCTGCCAGCCTGCCTGCCTGTCTGCCTACCTGGCAGTTTGCCTGCCTGCCTGACTGCCTGTCGGAGAGCCTGCCTGCCTGCCTGCCTGCCGGCCAGCCTCCTGGTGAGGCGAGGTACCTTACCTTGAGGTTACCTTGAGGTTACCTTGAGGTACTTCCGGGGATTAGCGTCTCCGTGGCCCGGTCGTCGACCAGGCCTCCTGGTTGCTGGACTGGTCAACCAGGCTGTTGGACACGGCTGCTCGCAGCCTGACGTACGAATCACAGCCTGGTTGATCAGGTATCCTTTGGAGGTGCTTATCGAGTTCTCTCTTGAACACTGTGAGGGGTCGGAAAGTTATGCCTCTTATGTGTAGTGGAAGCGTGTTGAACAGTCTCGGGCCTCTGATGTTGATAGAGTTCTCTCTCAGAGTACCTATTGCACCTCTGCTTTTCAACGGGGGTATTCTGCACATCCTGCCATGTCTTCTGGTCTCATGTGATGTTATTTCTGTGTGCAGGTTTGGGACCAGCCCCTCTAATATGTTCCACGTGTAAATTATTATGTATCTCTCCCGCCTGCGCTCAAGAGAATACAGATTTAGGCTCTTTAGTCGATCCCAGAAGTTTAGATGTTTTACTGAGTGGATTCTAGCAGTAAAGGATTTCCGCACGCTCTTCAGGTCAGCAATTTATCCAGCTTTGAAAGTTCTAAAAAGCAGGGTAGGTAGCAGGGGCCGCCAGCAACCGTGCTGAATGCTTTGATTGGCGCTGCCACTATGTGATGCTACTATACCGTCCATGTTTACACTGTCCGTCCGGCGCCCGTTTGGTACCATTCGACTGCCTATTGTGCCTTTTTCAGGACTGGCTATGAAACCTAATTGTAGATATTAGGTAAATGTAAATGTAAAACTGTGCCTATTTGATATTTAATGGTGGGGGAAACAGTACCAAGTTGTTGACGGCTAAAGTAAGATAGGGAATACCTCGTTATGGACATGGGAAACCCTAGGGGGCACAATGGCTATGTGGACAGGTTAAATATTTCACAATGGGTGTCTGTGGACAGGTCAAGTATCTGTAACGTGTGAAAGACTGTAGTTATTGTCAGCAGTGCTGACGTCATTGACATCCTCATCACCGTTGTCAGCATTCATTGTTCTACATCATTATCATCAAGCAATACAATGACATCATTATATTCAGTTCGTTGCTGAACAAGTTGGAGACTTGGGCAATCATGGTGACTCATTGTAAGAGATAATTAACGGATCAACACAACCAAGTTGTTTAATTGGTAAGAGTCGTTACCGTGTCCTGCCTTCGCCAACATGTCTTAATTGCTTTTAGGTCTCGTCTCAAGATTTGTTGAATTATGTATAATTGGCTGTTATTTTATCATTGTGTTTTTTGCCCGTTACGTCTAATGTATTTTAAGTGTGTTCACCTAGTTGTGTTTTGCGGGGGTTGAGCTTTGCTCTTTCGGCCCGCCTCTCAACTGCCAATCAACTGTTTACTAACTACTTTTTTGTCTACACCACACACACACCCCAGGAAGCAGCCCGTGACAGCTGACTAAATCCAAGGTACCTATTTACTGCTAGGTAACAGATAGCATTCAGGGTGAAAAAAACTTTACCCATTTGTTTCTGCCTGGTGGGGGAATCGAACCCGCGCCAAAGAATTACGAGTTCTGCGTGCTATCCACCAGGCTACCTGGTGTGTGTGTGTGTGTGTGTGTGTGTGTGTGTGTGTGTGTGTGTGTGTGTGTGTGTGTGTGTGCGTGCGTGCGTGCGTGCGTGCGTGCGTGCGTGCGTGCGTACCTATTGTTGGGTAAGGGAAGTGAGGTCTGGCTCATGATGTCGAGCCTATTGGGCCTTGTTGTACCTGTTGACTTACAATTTAATTATTCGGACGTTCGAATTCTGTGTCAGGTGTGTATGTGTGTGTACTCACCTAGTTGTATTTGCGGGGGATGAGCCACGGCTCTTGGGTCCCGCCTCAACTGTCAACTGGTGTACAGATTTGTGAGCCTATTGGGCTCTACTGTGTGTGTGTGTGTGTGTTTATTAGCTCTTGGACCCCGCCTTTTTACCGATCTATTTTACTTTTATGTCTACTACTACGTATATTTCTCGTATATTTCCCTGGTAACTACATATATTACTACTACATATATTTATCTTGTACACACACACACAACACACACACACACACACACACACACACACACACACACACACACACACACACACACACACACACACACACACAGAGTCTCTCTGACTTCAAGAGTCAGAGAGAGAGAAAGACCTGGGGGTTGATATCACGCCAGACCTGTCCCCTGAAGCTCATATCAAGAGGATAACATCAGCAGCATATGCCAGGTTGGCTAACATAAGAACGGCCTTTAGAAACTTGTGTAAGGAATCTTTCAGAACATTATATACCACATACGTCAGACCAATCCTGGAGTATGCGGCTCCAGCATGGAGTCCCTATCTAGTCAAGCATAAGACTAAACTGGAAAAGGTTCAAAGGTTTGCCACCAGACTAGTACCCGAGCTGAGAGGTATGAGCTACGAGGAGCGACTGCAGGAATTAAACCTCACTTCGTTGGAAGACAGAAGAGTTAGGGGGGACATGATCACCACATTCAAGATTCTCAGGGGAATCGACAGGGTTGATAAAGATAGGCTGTTAACACAAGGGGCACACGCACTAGGGGACACAGGTGGAAACTGAGTGCCCAAATGAGCCACAGAGATATTAGAAAGAGCTTTTTTAGTGTCAGAGTGGTTGACAAATGGAATGCATTAGGAAGCGATGTGGTGGAGGCTGACTCCATACACAGTTTCAAGTGTAGATATGATAGAGCCCAATAGGCTCAGAAACTGTACACCTGTTGATTGACGGTTGAGAGGCGGGACCAAAGAGCCAGAGCTCAACCCCCGCAAGCACAACTAGGTGAGTACACATGGTGTGTGTGTGTGTGTACATCGGGGGACTGGTGGCTGAGTGGCTAGCGCCTGGAGGTGGTGGGGGTGGGGGGTCGTAGTCCTAAGGGCCCGCGTTCGATTCCTGGCAGAGGCGGAAAGAAATATTCAGAATATCTTTCATCCTGGTGCCTGTTCACCTGGCAGTAATAGTACCTGAAATTAGACAGCGGCTACGGGCTGTTTTCTGGGGGGGGGGGGTGTA
Organism: Procambarus virginalis; assembly: GCA_020271785.1. Classification (NCBI taxonomy): domain Eukaryota; kingdom Metazoa; phylum Arthropoda; class Malacostraca; order Decapoda; family Cambaridae; genus Procambarus; species Procambarus virginalis. The sequence goes on along the minus strand of WNGS01021324.1, from coordinate 7,316,196 downwards.
TGTTAGAGAGAAGTATATGTAGTAGATATAGAGGAAAATAGATTGGTGGTTGAGAGGCGGGAGGAAAGAGCTGAAGCTCAACCCACGCAAGTAACTAGGTAAGCACACACATTCGTGCCCCCCCTCCCACAGTTTGTAATTTCTCTCACTCCAGAACAAATTCACGTATTACCCCCAAACTTTCATTTCTCTCCAAACACGGACTCGCCAACCAAATCCAATTCGTATTTTGCTGCTAGTTTTAGAGCAAACTGAGGGAAGGGATGGACTATGCCCGCTCAGGGCCACCCCGCTGGCCCTCCGCTGACAGAGCCACAGTACAGTGCCACTCGCTAACTTGGTCCATTCATTCGTCCGGGTAACTGTACTTTATACCCGGGTTCTGCATCTCGGAATAGAAAATATAGCCCGATACTGAGACGAATAAATCGTTTTCCGGATTTTGAGAAAACGTATACTGAACATCAGAAAGATAGTTTTAGGTGGAGATTTGAAGCAAAAATGACAGGAAAGTTGACGAATAATCCATTAAAGAGAATACTTGTTTAAGCTGCTTGTTGGGGAGGGAAAATGTGCTGCATATTCAGGACAAGTAATTTAGCTGGATATTAATGTGTACCTTACTGGAAGTTACGTTGTGGTGGCTCCAGGGTTCATTGTCCCCACGGCCCGGTCCCTGGCCAGACTCCTGGTAACTGCAGGAGGCCCAGTTTTCTCTTATGGTTGTCAACAAAGACAGTGTTGTTCAGCTCATCCCGCCTCGTTGTTGCCTATTATGTCCACCACTGACTTGTAACATCCATCATTCTCACCATGTGTAGATTAATGCTAAGGAATGTCCTCTTCACCTCTTCTGTTCACCTCTTCTGTTCACCTCTTCTGTTCACCTCTTCTGTTCACCTCTTCTGTTCACCTCTTCTGTTCACCTCTTCTGTTCACCTCTTCTGTTCACCTCTTCTGTTCACCTCTTCTGTTCAGCTCTTCTGTTCAGCTCTTGTGTTCACCTCTTCTGTTCAGCTCTTCTGTTCACCTCTTCTGTTCAGCTCTTCTGTTCAGCTCTTCTGTTCAGCTCTTCTGTTCAGCTCTTCTGTTCACCTCTTGTGTTCAGCTCTTCTGTTCAGCTCTTCTGTTCAGCTCTTCTGTTCAGCTCTTCTGTTCAGCTCTTCTGTTCACCTCTTGTGTTCAGCTCTTCTGTTCACCTCTTCTGTTCACCTCTTCTGTTCAGCTCTTCTGTTCACCTCTTCTGTTCACCTCTTCTGTTCAGCTCTTCTGTTCACCTCTTCTGTTCACCTCTTCTGTTCACCTCTTCTGTTCACCTCTTCTGTTCACCTCTTCTGTTCACCTCTTCTGTTCACCTCTTCTGTTCACCTCTTCTGTTCACCTCTTCTGTTCACCTCTTCTGTTCACCTCTTCTGTTCACCTCTTCTGTTCACCTCTTCTGTTCACCTCTTCTGTTCAGCTCTTCTGTTCACCTCTTCTGTTCACCTCTTCTGTTCACCTCTTCTGTTCAGCTCTTCTGTTCACCTCTTCTGTTCACCTCTTCTGTTCACCTCTTCTGTTCAGCTCTTCTGTTCAGCTCTTCCTTCGTGGTCGACAATATCACATTATTCATCATTATTCTTCGTGGGAGCCGGTCGGCCGAGCGGACAGCACGCTGGACTTGTGATCCTGTGGTCCTGGGTTCGATCCCAGGCGCCGGCGAGAAACAATGGGCAGAGTTTCTTTCACCCTATGCCCCTGTTACCTAGCAGTAAAATAGGTACCTGGGTGTTAGTCAGCTGTCACGGGTTGCTTCCTGGGGGTGGAGGCCTGGTCGCGGACCGGGCCGCGGGGACACTAAAAGCCCCGAAATCATCTCAAGATAACCTCAAGATCATTATTCATTTCTTCGTGATTTACACGCACACGCATGCCGGTGGCCGAGCGGACAGCACGCAGGACACGTGATCCTGTGGTCCCGGGTTCGATCCCGGGCGCCGGGGAGAAACAATGGGCAGAGTTTCTTTCACCCTATGCCCCTGTTACCTAGCAGTAAATAGGCACCTGGGAGTCAGTCAGCTGTCACGGGCTGCTTCCTGGGGTGTGTATATGTGTGGTTTGTGGAAACAAAATGGTAGTAGTAGTAGAAACAGTTGTTTGACAGTTCAGAGGCGGGCCGAAAGAGCAGAGCTCAACCCACACAAGCACAACTAGGTGAGTACACACCGTCCACAACACAGCGCATCATTATTCACACGATTACGTTCCTGAAAATAACTTGGAGGGGGGGGGGGGGGAGGATGGTGGTATGCGGGCGATTGGAGAGGATAGAGAGGGTTGGTAGGGGATAGTTGTTGGTGAGGGGGGAGGGGAGAGGGGGACGCTTCAGGTTTGGGGGACAATTCGGGTGTTTTGCAACCCACTTCAGCCAAATTGGATGACAAAAAAGAGGGGTGGGTGTAAGTGGATGGGTTTGAGTTGGATAAGGATATAGGTGGTTGGAAGAGGGATGTGAATGGTAGTGGGTGGTTCATAGGAGGGATTGAGGGAGATGATGTAGGAGCGAAGGAGAGGGAGGGCGGGCGGGGGGAAGGTTTGGCAGAGGCAAGGAAGAGGGCGGCAGCTCGTGTCAAAAGGAAAAGTTAATATATTTTGTGTTGTTAGTTTAGTTCATTTCTTATGCACCCCATACCCATCTTGTGGGCGGTAGTGGAAAGGGTTACAGAGGCACATAATGGGCTCAGGGACTGAGCCCCACAATTCATTTAGCTAAGCAAGTTACAATCTTGATGAGCTAGTTACAAAATTCAATATAAGTCGTCACATCAACAATGGGTTCGAGATCGACCTGAGGTACAGGTTCTAAATTAAGCAACTGATATACGTGGAGAGCTAGTGTCACAATTTTGTGTTGCAGGTCTGAGTGTTGGCGGAGGTTAGCCTCTCTGTGGCCTCATTGTTGTCTGTCTCTTTATTTACTAGTGTGTTTGTTGCTTGTGCCTACAGGATCAACCTATTACCTCTTGGACCCCGCCTTTCTAACCCGTGTGTATGTGAAATTGAGTGAGCAGAATTATCAGATACATTACTGTCTAATCACACTTATTTTTGAAAGGATTAACTTTTACAGTTTGTTCATTACAACTAGATAAACATCATTACGGGTTTGACAAGAGTCAAAATATAATGGTTTTGCTGGGGGAATAACGAGTGGAAATATGTGGAGCAGGTTGGTCACTAGGGCTCGCAGTCGCACGGTTCACCAGTATGCGGGCACGACCTGCACTGATTGGTCCTTATCGAGGATGGCGTCATTGTGCGGGTCTGCATATTCGGGGCAGGGACACGAGTGGACGCCGGTGTGTGTGTGTGTGTGTGTGTGTGTAGGTAGGCAAGGGGGACCATTCACAGGTCACCATACCCGCATGTGGGTGGGGTTGCCAATGATTCTCCACCCACTCTTATATTGCTACGGGCTGCGCTGGCGTAATCTATGATTGAGGTTTATTGTATATGTTGTACTGCTTATTGTAGTGAATGGTCTCCGTACGTACTCTTACCCCTTTTGTTCCTTGGTCCTGTTGGCCCGTGGGAGGCGGCTCCTATTTATCATGACAAACAAAGGGGGGGAGACCTTTCACAAATCTGGGGCTTCCTGTCCTCATCGATGTCACTAGAGGGGCAGTGGCGGTCCTCAGGTTAATAGCCAACCTCGTACATTCATATATTTATCTAACTCTCTCTTTTGATTGAAACAACCCATGGTTCCCACATCATTTAGGCTATGTTGCTAAAAATAATATATATATATATATATATATATATATATATATATATATATATATATATATATATATATATATATATATATATATATAATATAGGCTGAGCGGACAGAACACTGAACGTGTGATCCTGTGGTCCCGGGTTCGATCCCGGGCGCCGGAGAGAAACAATTGGCATAGTTTCTTTCACCCTGATGCTCCTGTAACCTAGCACAGTGTTCAAGAGAGAACTGGATAAGCACCTCCAAAGGATACCTGATCAACCAGGCTGTGACTCATACGTCAGGCTGCGAGCGGCCGCGTCTAACAGCCTGGTTGATCAGTCCAGCAACCAGGAGGCCTGGTCGACGACCGGGCCGCGGGGACGCTGAGCCCCGGAAGCACCTCAAGGTAACCTCAAGGTAGCAGTAAATAGGTACCTGGCAGTTAGTCAGCTGTCACGGGCTGCTTCCTGGGGCGAAGGCCTGGTCGAGGACCGGGCCGCGGGGACATTAAGCCCCGAAATCATCTCAAGATAACCTACCCAGAATTCGAACTTAGGCTGCCAAAATTAAATTTCTTTATTATGCACCCCATACCCATCCCCGTGGGCGGTGGTGTAAAGGGTTACAGAGGCACATAATGGGTTCAGGAAGTGAACCCTCTAGTTCGTTTAGCTAAGCAAGTGCCAATCTTTTGAAGCTAGTTACACAGTTGTTAATGTTATATATACATGTACATATACATACAATCATTTACACAAATACATATACACATCGATAATCTTCTGTATCACAAGTGATTCAACAAGAGGCTCACAAGTCACTGTACAAGGCACTTTACATCTATGGTGAGTCACACAGTTACTAGTCTTGCTCCACCCCCACCCAACTGGGCGGCAGCTTTACAGTCATGTGCTCCACACCCACCCAACTGGGCGGCAGCTTTACAGTCATGTGCTCCACACCCACCCAACTGGGCGGCAGCTTTACAGTCATGTGCTCCACACCCACCCAACTGGGCGGCAGCTTTACAGTCATGTGCTCCACACCCACCCAACTGGGCGGCAGCTTTACAGTCATGTGCTCCACACCCACCCAACTGGGCGGCAGCTTTACAGTCATGTGCTCCACACCCACCCAACTGGGCGGCAGCTTTACAGTCATGTGCTCCACACCCACCCAACTGGGCGGCAGCTTTACAGTCATGTGCTCCACACCCACCCAACTGGGCGGCAGCTTTACAGTCATGTGCAGGCGGCACCTACAATAAGCAAATTTTGAATACTTCGCTAAGGTTCCCGACAGTGTATCATCATGACTGAAGTACTTAGGCTGCCAGGGAATCTGTTTTTGCGTTTTTCTTCACTTGAGAATTTTAAAAATTAACTCTAAAAGTTATCGTTGACCTGTCAGTATTTTCAATTTGTATTCACTTTTATTCTGCACTTGAAAATGCTGATAAGGTGAGGGAAACTTATCTCTTAACGTCAGGCGTTAATAAAACTCTAAATTGAACTTTGTTCTGTTGATTTCTGAACTTCCTTCTCAAGTTAAGGAAAAACTATACAATATAAACTATAACTATATAAAGAAAACTATAAGACAATAAAACACATTGTCTAACCCAGGGGACTTGTTGGGCATTAGTTTTTGTATTAGTTTAATATTTTCCTCGCTGGTAACCACTGTCTTGTCTCATCTTCTTCACCACCTACACTGATTTGTTCCACTCCTGGTAAACTATCTAGTTCCGTTCTAGTAAATACTGATAAGTGTTGCAATGGTTATTTAGAACCCCATTTATGGCTTCGTCATTATCAATTACTTTATCTCTCTCAGGTTTTATGGCTCAGTCATCTTAATCTTGAATTTTTTCCCTCAATATTTTCCCAAACTTTCCCAACTTAGCCTCTGTTAAACCTTCACCACGTTATTATATAACCATTATCTCCAAGCACTTTAAATCCTGGTAAATGGTTCCATCTTGTGTAATATTAATGCTATTATACCTGTGTTATACAGACGTGTCCCTCCCTTGCTGGTATGTCCTGCCCGCCGTGGAGGAGGACGTTGTCCCGGTGGTCTGTCTATAATGACACCAGCCTCTCACCCAACATGTTCTATTTGGACACTTCATGGTACAAAATGATTGCCTTATATATTTGAGTTACATATCTTGAGGTTATCTAGATGATTTCGGGGCTTTTTTAGTGTCCACGCGGCCCGGTCCTCGACCAGGCCTCCACCCCACCCCCCCAGGAAGCAACCCGTGACAGCTGACTAACTCCCAGGTACCTATTTACTGCTAGGTAACAGGAGCAACAGGGTGAAAGAAACTCAGCCCATCTCCGGCGCCCGGGATCACAGGATCACGCGTCCAGTGTTCTGTCCGCTCAGCCGCCGGCTCCCTGCATACATTATTCCAACCAAAATTTATTTGTCGTGTTTTTCTTTGTGACCTGTTCGTCTTATCTCGGTCTTTCATAATTTCGTTAATGTATCTTTATCTTATGCAAAGCAGTTCTTTCTATCAGCTACTGGGCGCCTGACAGCTGGGTGGACAGCGCTTCGGATTCGTAGTTCTGAGGTTCCGGGTTCGATCCCCGGTGGAGGCGGAGACAAAATGGGCAAAATGTTTCTTTCACCCATGCCTCTGTTACCTAGCAGTAAATAGGTTCCCAGGTAATCAGACAGCTGCTACGGTTGCTTCCTGGGGGGGGAGGCCTGGTTGAGACCGGGCCGCGGGAGACTAAGCCTCGAAATCATCTCAAGATAACCTCAAGATAAGATACTGTACCTTTCCCATCAAGTTTTTGCACCGAAAGCTCTCTCTCTCTTTATTCTAATGACGCTGCACTTTTCGTTTGCCTTCTCGTGTATGTTGTTTTGAGCTTCTTATTCTCCTGCCTTGAGAAACTGTGTTTGTCCTTTTATCTTATTCTAATTCTACCTTTAACTCGTGCCAAGGGTTTCTCAAAGTTCAGTAAGCCAGACATTTTGATAGTGAAGGTTATTTAGACCAACCGGCTGTGGTGAGTATGTGGGCCTGCGGGCCGGGCAAGCAACAGCCTGGTGCGACCAAACTCTCACAAGTTGAGTCTGGCCTCGGGCCGGGCTTGGGGAGTAGAATAACTCCCAGAACCCCATCAAGCAGGTAACAGTCAGTTGGTACCATAAACAATGATAACCACAGTCTGCACATACCACTACAAGAAGGGGTATTGTGATAGTCTCTCCCCTCTTATCTCCACATTAAACCTCGTCCAACCCACAACCAACCCACAGCGTATCACCACAAGCCCGCTTCACACCGCGCATTATCTGTCCACCACATCCTCCCCCCCCCTCCTATCTCCATGGCAATTCTCACCCCCCCCCCCCCCCACCCTCCAGACCACCTCCACACTCCATTCCCTCATCCAAAGGTGCGGGGTCATTTTACATGTGAGAATATTTTATATTACATTGAATCTCTCTCTCTCTCTCTCCTCTCTCTCTCCCTCCTCTCTCTCTCTCCTCTCTCTCTCTCTCTCTCTCTCTCCTCTCTCTCTCTCCCTCTCTCTATCCCGCTCTCTCTCTCCTCCCTCCCTCCCTCCTCCTCTCCTCCCCTTCCGTGATGATGGGACGGTTAAGGCCATCAATGGGTCGTGGTGGGACCATTGTGAGGGTCTAATGTTGGCTTTTGCACTGGTTGAGAAGGGATCGAGTGGCGTGGTAAGGTTACCTCCCTCTTGAGTGCCAGTCAACAGAATCGTGGTGTGATGTTCCCTCCCTCAAAAATACTCTTATTATCGTGAGAGTATGGCGAGTCAACTAGCGTTTGTTTACCAGCATTGTGACCTGTAACACTGGTGAAATACCGACCTAGAAAACAGACAATGGAACGCCCACCGTCTGCATTCATTAATTGAAACAGTGAATGTCGGGAGCATATAAAAGCCTTCAAGGTGTGCTCCTGGAGCGTAGGCGTGGGAGATAGCAGGAGGCGGGGAAGAATGGCCACCA
>WNGS01021324.1:7276514-7290779 GCA_020271785.1 Procambarus virginalis | reverse complement strand
CCGGGTACATCTACAGGATATCAGGTGTACCCATGGAGTACCGGGTACATCTACAGGTTACCGGGTCCATCAGTGGAACAAGGTATACGGTATCCACTGGGCATTAGGCATGTCTACGTGATGCTAGGTACATCTACAGGTACCAGGTACATCTACTACTTACAGGGTACATATACGAGGTACCGCATATAGCTACTAGGTGTCGGGTACGTTTATAAAGTTCCTCGTACATGGAACGTTGACGCTTCAGATAGTGATTCTTAGGTGATGAGTCACAATAACGTGGCTAAAGTATGTTGACCAGACCACACTCTAGAGGGTGAAGGGACGACGACGTTTCGGTCCGTCCTGGACCATTCTCAGACAATCGACTTGAGAATGGTCCAGGACGGACCGAAACGTCGTCATCCCTTCACCTTCTAGTGTGTGGTCTGGTCAACATAGTGATTCTTACCTTTTCTTTCTCTTTGCTCTTGATACCCGGCAAGACAAACCTCGCGATCTCTCTTTTCTTCTTCGATAAGAAGTAACAATAATATATCTTCAAAGCTGAGGCGATGGTGGGTTGAACATCGCTCACCGGGAACAAAAGAAATAACTGCTTTGTCCTGTGGAGCCTTGAGGGATGCGATTGGACGGTGCTCCCGTGATCTGGCTCTCAGGGAGAGGGGGAGACTTGAAAATTAGCAGCCGTGATACGGATTGTGTGTGTGTGTGTGTGTGTGTGTGTGTGTGTGTGTGTGTGTGGTGTGTGTGTGGTGTGTGTGTGTGTGTGTTGTGATTTGACATTCTTGTAGGCAGAGCTTGTTACAATTCCTCGGTGGGTTGTTTGGCCAGGTCATGAGAGGAACGTTGGAAGTTTGGAGGAATAACGATGGTGAAGAGTTAGGGCGTGTCAAGGAGAGAGAGAGAGAGGAGAGAGAGAGAGAGAGAGAGAGAGAGAGAGAGAGAGAGAGAGAGAGAGAGAGAGAGAGAGAGAGAGAGAGAGAGGGGGGGGGGGAGAAGGAAAAGAAAATTTGATGGGGATATAAATGAGTGGGGAAACGATGGGAAACAGGATCTTTGTGTGTACTTAACTACTTGTGTTTGTTAGGAATTGGGCTTCTCCTCTTTAGTCCCGCCTCTGTACCCCATTAACCTGGTGTACAAGTTCCTGAACCTATTGACCTCTGTCATATTTACGTCTGAAATTGTGTATGGAGTCTGGCTCCATACATTGTGTGTATGTGTGTACACGGTCGTGTGCTTGCATGTGTGTGTGTGTGTGTGCTTTATTTTGTCAGCGGAATCAAATTGTTTTACGCTGTATTGGTTTTAGTGCTGTCTTTGTGAGGGAAATGAGAGTTCGGTTGGAATTTGTATATATTTTGTTTATAGTACCGCATTCATTCATTATTGTTTTGTTTCCAAATTCTACTTATAAATGTTTATGGATATTTATGATCTGTGCAGAATACACCCTCATCCTCTCCCCTGGCTATTTCCAGTCTTCCGTCCCCCTATTTCTCTGCACTCTCACCCTTTTGTGTATTTTGCCTGTATCGGTGTTATCAACCTCTAAAGGCACAGCTCTAACGGACCCTTCACACAACAAACTCCAAACCTGTGAGAATAGTGTTGAATGCGCTTGTGCCCTTTAGACTTGGGTATGTCTGTATACTAAGCCATCTTTCTTAATCTGTGGATATTGGTGACCTGGGGTATGTGTAAGAGAACATTCACTCCCCACATCCACGCAGCAAACACATTAACTTTCTGGGTACGAGTAAAATCATACAAAATGTATTTGACAAATACATATAATAATCTACACCTAAAAGTATAATAATCTACACCTAAAAATATGGAAGGAACTGGATCCAAATCTTCACAGCGATATAATTTCTTACTAGGCCTGGCGGCACGGAAGTGCACTATCGGGTAAATAAATCATAAAACGCCCAAGGGGGGTTTTCATGTATATGGAGAAATGGAAAGGCTCGTAACTGTCCCCCAAGAACGTGGCACATTCCTTCTAACTATCCTGAGTAGGCGTATCCTCTGCGTCTGACAAGCACTAATAGTCTAGCCGATTGATTAGGTATCCTTTGACGGTGTTTATCAAGTTGTGTCTTGAACACTGTGAGCTTCGCCCAGATATGTCCCTTATATGTAGTCCGGCAGCGTTTCTCAATCGGGTTTTAGCGAGGACATCATCAATGTTGATTTTTTTGTGTTTACATATGTGCTTGATTTGTTGTGATTAATAAATACTATATATATACTGTGGAGATTAATAAAATATATATATTTTTATAATAATTTTTATGCAAGGGTTCCTTGAGACATGAACATTATTTGAGGGTTTTACAAGGGTAAAAAGGTTGAGAAACTGCCGATGGAGAGCCGCCACCCAGGAAGCTTTTGTCAGGGGTGAGGGGTAGCAGTAGGGGGTCTTCACCAACCACTTTTAGATAGGTATTCAACCTTCAACAATCCTCGTACGGCAGTCCCATGGTCAAGATTGGCCTAATTGGATCAATGTTCCGAGTTGACGAGTAATGGTGAAAGTCGATACTTCTTTTGGGAAAAGAAAATACATTTTTTAATCTTGAGAGTTTATCCTGCCATAGATTTTTAATGATGTGTGCGTGTACTCGCCTATTTGTACTAGTCTAGTTGTCTGTAGGGTTGAGCTACAGCACGTGGAACCTGCCTTTTTAGCCATGGGTCGTTTACTGCAATGACGCTCCGTTCACTACCGAATAACGCTTCCTGGGCAGGGCTAGGCGTTTGGGCACGCTTCCATTGCCCCTGATACCCGGGAGCCATGCAACTGTTGTGGGTCGCATCTTGGGGAAGATGAGTTCTTGGTCGGATCATTTCTGGTTTTATAATTGTAGAAGGAATCGGCGTCTATCATATAGTTAAATACATGTCATCATCTTAGCCTTCGCTTCTCTCCTGTTATATCAGTACTCATTGTAAAAGTTACTTGTTTCTCCATCATGTCAATTTGCTTAAGTATTTATGTCTGTGGTATCTGCTCTTTCTCATTTCTCTGGTGTAACTTCATATAGTTGAGTGCTTTCATCTTTTCTTTGTACTCCCACGTAATTCTGGCACACGTCTCCTTCCCACACTTTGTGCCTTTTAACATCTTCTTATGTGGTTTATGAGGTTGGGGCCGCATACTCTAGGACTGATCTCACGTCGGCGGTGTACAGTGTTTTGAATTTCTCTTTATTGAGGTTCCTGAATGATTTCTCTTCATTGAGGTTCCTGAAGGTTGATCTAATATTCCCCAGTTTACAGCCTGCTGTAGACGAAATATATATTTGTGCCCCGGGGTAAATCTTAGTGTTATAATTTCTTTAGTTGAACTAAAGAACTTAGTTCTTTAGTTTACGTTCTTTAGTTCTTTAATAACTAAAGAATTTAGTTCCTTAGTTTGTCTAGAAGCCAAGGAGGCAGGTGGCTTCCCTTGAGCATATACCCACTTTAATTACATTTAGTTACACTCTCTGTTATTGAATTCCATTAGCCATTTATCGGAACAACTATATTGCCTGTTTTGGTTCTTTTGGGGTATATTACAATATTTCATTGTCCCGGCTCTCAATTAATTTTACATCCGCCCACTTTTAATTTGGAGTGGGGACATGACAGTGACTTACAAGATTCTAAGGGAAATGGCTACCGCGAACAACAGGAGATACGTTAATAATGTGAAATAATGGAACGAGGGGACTTAGGTAGACTTGTGACCTAAGGTTGCGATCGAATGAAAGTACATTTCATATTGTCCATAGATTCATAACCAGTAATTATATATTACATGCACAAAGATTTACTGCATAATTTAACCAATGCGGGGCCCAGGAGCTCAACTCGACCCTTCAGCCGTGTCTATACGAGTACACGTACACACGAACACATGCTCTATGCAAACTTGATCTTTTTTTACTACAAACATCTGAAGGTGATGCCACTGGAAGAATAAAAATATTTAGGTTTGTTGTTTAAAATGTGTGTGAGAGAGAGAGAGAGAGAGAGAGAGAGAGAGGAAGAGAGAGAGAGAGAGAGAGAGAAGAGAGAGAGAGAGAGATTAAACAAGCTCCCGTGGTTGGGTTATTAGGACGAAGAGAGAGCGTTGGTGGTTCTTTAGTGAATTAGTGAGGCTTGTATTTCTGCATTTGATGTGCCTATGTCAAATAAATTATCACTTTACATACACGATTATCTCTTGAGATAAAACACACATTTCCGCGGGCCCGAGTACGCGCGCACGTAATGCCTGATAACATTCATTTGGACCTTTTTAAAATATCATTTGGCAGTTCCCTGTAAATAAAAACAGTAAATAAGAGTTAGAAAATTCGAGGGATATTAAAACCATATTTTATCAATCAACGTGAGCTTCATCAGTGTGTGTATAAGGCTGACTAACAACAGTAAGAAAGGGGAACCTCACCTCCATAGGATACTTGATTAACCAGGCTGTGAAGAGCTGCGTGGAACATACGTCTTCCTGAGTTATATAAATGACAAGCCAGGGGGCGGGGCGTGAGTATGTAAGCTGCTGGGACATTATCTGGGACCATACAAAATTGTATGCAATTGTATGCAAAGTGGAGGATCAAAGTGACTAAAATGCTTCAACTAGGCTGGGAGGAATGAAGTAAATGGAGGCAGGATTAGACTGTGGTATTCAGTGTAGTGAAACTGTGTAATGGTAAGTGGGAGGGAGTATTAAGTCCATCAAGATGTGGTGAAGGTCTTGAGATGGAGTTAAGGAAAAGTAGAGGATCAGTGGGTACACTTGAGAGACAACTTTCTCTCTCCATCAAGCCTAAGACCTCAGCACTCTTCCTCTACACATACGGGGCACAACTACCACATCTCTCACGGTGTTCTTAAAGTAACTATAATCGCCTGCAAAGAACACTTGATCACCCGGACTATGATTCTTAGGTCAGGCTGCGAGCAGCTGCATCTAACAGCCTGGTTAACCAGACCAACAACCTCGAGTACCGAGGGACACTTAACCTCGGAACCACCTCATGGTGGGATAATTATGAGTTAAACACAACCAACGCTAAACCAATAAACACAAACATTTAGTATGTCTTTTATGTACTTCAATGCTCAGGTCACAAATATTTTACATGCAGTTGTTATATGGCGCCGGTAACTATAGCCACGTGACAGTAATTATAAACCAAAGGTGTTTCAACCAAATGTCTTTCAGCGCTAAGAAATATGACCTTCGTGGAACGGTTTGAAGACTGTATGTAACCCCATATTGCAAGACGGGGGAAAGATGGGATATGATAATGCCCATTATCAGCGTGCAACAGGTTCAGCACGCCACTATCTACATCTACGTAACCTGAGACGGTTCCGGGAATCAACTATCCCCATGGCACGGTTTCTGGCCGGGGCCTCCTAGTTGGTGGTCTGGTCAACCAGGCTGTTCCACGCCGCTGCTCGCAGCTTGATGTGCGAATTACCACCCGGTTGATCAGGTATCCTTTGGCGATGTCTAATATAGCATTCTCCGGCCTATAACAGGTGTGAGAGGGTCTATAACAGGTGTGTAAGGGTCTGTAACAGGTGTGTAAGGGGTCCGTAAACACCACAGAATACTGGCACACATACCCAGCTAACAGTAATATATTTTGTTTCAGGTATGTGGGTGTGAGAGGAGCTGGTCTCGGGTACTGGTGAGAGTGGCGCCCCTCGCTGGCCACACATGGATGGGGCTCCACCTGTACTCAGGTAAACACAGTACTACAAGCACTGCGCGTAGTCCGCTTTACTGTTCTTTTGCATGAAAGTGTGTGTGTGTGTGTGTGTGTGTGTGTGGTGTGGTGTGTGTGTGTGTGTGTGTGTGTGTGTGTGTGTGTGTGTGTGTGTGTGTGTGTGTGTGTGTGTGTAAAAGTGTGTGTAAGTGTGTGTGTGTGTGTGTAAAAGTGTGTGTACATGTGTGCGCATGCGAGCGAGCAAATGATTGCGTGCGTGATTGAGAGATTGCATGAGAGAGCGCGTGAGCATGCTTCGTTACTGGTGACTCTTAGCAGTCACTGTCTGTGCACTTGGCTCTTGATGCGTGCGAGCACCAGCTCTTGGGCCCCACCTTTCAGCCTCCGGTCCCGTGTACATGTTACGTGCCTCTTGATGAGTACGAAAGGAATTTTTGTTTTCTCTTCATATTTAAATTTGTGTGCAAGTTCACCCATTAATTTGTATGACTGTGTCGCATCTACGCTTGAAGTTGTGGTTTGTGTAAGCCTGGAACACTTCTCCGTGCTGGGGGGGGGGAGGGGTCGTGGGGGGGGGGCAGTACCAGTAAGCGGGCGCCGTAAAAGCAAAAATGATGGGCGCCTCAACGCGAAATTAAATTAAAAAAAGGGACTTAAACAAACGATGAAACTGCGTGCAGCTTCAAGGGGGACGAGGCCCCATCAGATGAGTTGGGATGCGTGTCTGCCACCCATCTGATGCGTTGATTCTGCCCAAAAAAGGCATAATGGTCAACCCTCTTATGGTGTTCAAAAGATAACTTGATAAACATCTCAAAAGGATACCTGATCAACCAAGCTGTGATTTGTATCTCAGAATGCGAGCAGCGGGTCGGAAAGGGGGGGAAGGAGGAGACGTGATCCTCGCGGGGAAGGGGGGAGGAGGAGACGTGAGAGCAAGAGCATCATGACCGGAACTTTCCCACGTACTGTGAGTGGTCAGATGTGAAGATGCTGCCGCTACTCACGGCAGAGAGACGTGGCCGTGTTCACACACACACATGCCTCGCCATCAGTCTCCCGTGAACAGCGAAAGCTTAAGCCTGGGCCAAACAACGTGTATTTAATGAAGGTGGAAAGTAGTACAACCTGTGTGGAAAGTACCTGTAGGGAGGGGGGGGGAGTACTCAAGCTCACGTCCCGACGAGACCAAGGGTCGTGGGCAAGACTGCTACCTGTAGTGAAGTGATGATAAGGACGTGTACTGGCTGCCTGTCGCTTTATAACCATGACAACGGACGTGCGCGACGATAACGTCGTTAATCCTTATCTTTATCGATGCTTTCACACACCGCTTTGTTCAGTTCAGGAGGATTGACTGCGCACTAATCTGTAACACTTTGCTCCCCTTTTGCGTTGATTCAACGTCGATCCAATGTCACTTGCATATTATACCTACTGAGAACTATGGGGTTCAGTCCCTAAGAACTATGGGGTTCAGTCCCTAAGAACTATGGGGTTCAGTCCCTAAGAACTATGGGGTTCAGTCCCTAAGAACTATGGGGTTCAGTCCCTAAGAACTATGGGGTTCAGTCCCTAGAACTATGGGGTTCAGTCCCTAAACCCAATATGTGCGTGTAACCCTTCCCCCCACCGCCCACGGGATGGGTATGGGGTGCATAATAATGGCTACAGTGAGATAAGGTTGAAGGCAAGAGTGGAGAGCGTGCGGATGGGGCTGGTCCCCGCCGTTGTCGTCATCTTTGTACGCATTCTTGAGTATTTGTGTGGCGTGGGCTCCAGCTCTTGGACCCGCATTTTCCCTGTCATTTACCTTGCATAAGGACACCACACCTGCAAAGAAGAAAAATATATTAAGAAAAGGGAGCAAGAAAAGTAGCGAAAATAAAGTCGTTACCCAATATATGTTTGACAATACGAACCTCGTTGAATCATCTTTTGTATGATTTAGCCGTAGCCCGTGTTAGGGGGGAGGGGGGGAGGAATGTGGCAGGGGATTGGGGAATGTTGTTGATGGGTATAGCCGCCGGGGAATATAGTGCTAAGCTTAGCGCACGATGAGTGAGCTACACTTTGATGTTATGGCAACAATGAGAGGGAGTTTGTGCGCCTCTCAACACCTTCCCCAGGTTCACTTTTGTGTTTCTTTCTTCTTCTCCTTGTTGTTTGTTTCTCCTCCCTCCTCCCCACGTGGTGTTTATCCTCCCTTCTCCTCACGTGTGTCCTCCTCCCTCCTCCCCACGTGGTGTTCCTCCCCCTCCTCCCACGTGGTGTTCCTCCCCCTCCTCCCCACGTGGTGTTTCCGCCTCCCTCTCCCCACGTGGTGTTCCTCCCCCCTCCTCCCCACGTGGTGTTCCTCCTCCCTCCTCCCCACGTGGTGTTCCTTCCCCCCCCCTCCTCCCCACGTGGTGTTTCCTCCCCCCTCCTCCCCACGTGTGTTCCTCCTCCCTCCTCCCCACGTGGTGGTTCCTCCCCCCTCCTCCCCACGTGGTGTCCTCCCCCCTCCTCCCCACGTGGTGTCCTCCTCCCTCCTCCCCACGTGGTTTCCTCCTCCCTCCTCCCCACGTGGTGTTCCTCCCCCCTCCTCCCCACGTGTTGTTCCTCCTCCCTCTCCCACGTGGTTTTCCTCCTCCTCCTCCCCACGTGGTGTTTCCTCCCTCCTCCCCACGTGGTGTCCTCCCTCCTCCCCCACGTGGTGTTCCTCCTCCCTCCTCCCCACGTGGTGTTCCTCCTCCCCACGTGTGTTCCTCCCTCCTCCCCACGTGTGTTCCTCCTCCCCACGTGGGTTTCCTCCTCCCCACGTGGTGTTCCTCCTCCCTCCTCCCCACGTGGTGTTCCTCCCCCCACGTGGTGTTCCTCCTCCCCACGTGGTGTTCCTCCTCCCTCCTCCCCACGTGTTTCCTCCCCCTCCTCCCCACGTGGTGTTCCTCCTCCCTCCTCCTCCCCACGTGGTGTTCCTCCTCCTCCCCACGTGTTGTTCCCTCCTCACCACGTGGTGTTCCTCCTCCCCACGTGGTGTTCCTCTCCTCCCTCCTCCCCACGTGGTGTTCCTCCTCCCTCCTCCCCACGTGGTGTTCCTCCTCCCCACGTGTGGTTCTCCTCCCCACGTGGTGTTCCTCCTCCCCACGTGGTGTTCCTCCTCCCCACGTGGTGTTCCTCCTCCCCACGTGGTGTTCCTCCCCCCACGTGGTGTTCCTCCTCCCACGTGGTGTTCCTCCTCCCCACGTGGTGTTTCCTCCTCCCCCGTGGTGTTCCTCCTCCCCACGTGGTGTTCCTCCTCCCTCCTCTTCAACCTTTCACAGTGTTTACTTACAATATTGTATTGACCAAGTAAATAAATTGTATACATTATTGTTGTAAATTGTAAATGTTTTATGCATCCAAGCCTCATTTTCTCTTCAAATAAGGATAACGCAAGAAATTGGGCACGGAGGTAAAATGTCTGGTGTGTTCCAAGAAGCAGCAGCTGCCTTGAAAGGAAATAGAGGCCAAAGACCGCTGATGACTGCCCACCAGTGTCCATGTATTAAATATACAAATAAATAACTAATATATAAATTAAAATGGAGACAATATGCAAATATACGTGGAAGCCCTACAAGGTTTCGCCGGGTGCTGCATATCCTCTTCTTCAAGGCTAAGGGTCCCCCACACAAATACAACCAGAGGTGGTTTTAGTCTAGGAATTCCCTATTATACAGACATACAAATATACTCCCATCCATGGTTGAGGCGAGTGGTATGCCCCCAACGTGTGGTAGTCCAGTGGATCATTGCCTCGCGGGGTGCTGTATGCCGACCAAATTCCCTGTTAACGAGGTAGTTAAGGCCCGGGTCGTTAAGGGCACTTATAATGATGTATGTGTTGGCGCACATGCAAGGGAGACGCCGTGGGAGGGGGTCCTCTTTGTCCTATTTCTACCCTGTTTGTTTGTGTTTAATGTGTTGGGCCGCCTCAGGGCCATTAGGTCATCTGTGATGGTCGTTGGTTGGCTGGTGTGTGTAAGTAGCTGATTGGCTGGTGCGTGCTGATTGGTTGGTGTCTGATGGTTGCTGATTAACTGGTAGGTATTGATTGGTTAGTGTGTGTGTGTGTGCTGTTTATTGATAGGCAAGTGTAAGCAGCTGATTGGCTAGTGAGGGTAGGTGTTTAATAGACGACTTGTATAGATGTATATCTAGATGAAGTGTAAAGTGTGTGGACAAAGACAGGGACACACACACTAGAACATTGCATCTAAGACTGTCAACAAATTGAGTCATTTAGATATAAATCTAAACTCACGCTGCATGAAATGGCAAGC
Source organism: Procambarus virginalis (assembly GCA_020271785.1). Taxonomy (NCBI): domain Eukaryota; kingdom Metazoa; phylum Arthropoda; class Malacostraca; order Decapoda; family Cambaridae; genus Procambarus; species Procambarus virginalis. The sequence goes on along the minus strand of WNGS01021324.1, from coordinate 7,280,731 downwards.
CATCTTATTGACATCTTATAAGTCAAGCCTGGCCCCGGGCCGGGCTTGACTTGCGAACAAAAATATTTGAAAACACCCGACAAAAAAAAAAGACAAAACACCCAATAAAAATGATTTTGTTGTGACAACTTTGGAATTCCAAGACTGGCTTGACTAGTCCATTATTATCTTTACACTCGTTATTGATGTTGCTGCTACTGGTGAACTTAAGTAGCATTATAAAGTCTAGATGCAGATCATGGTTGTGTCATTATGTGCAGGAACATGTAGGTAACATTTACAGGACACTCTTAGGGAATGTGTGGGGTCGAGGGGTGGGGTGTAAAGAATTGTAGTTACTTAAAATAACAAAATGTAATCTCGTATGGCATATGGCAATAGTTTTCATGTAAAGAATTAAACAGATGTTGCTTCTTATAAATACAGTACTGTATAGTATCTTTTAAAGATGAATTAAATCTCTACTAACTAGTTATCCGAGTAACTCCTCTGGTAGCTGCTGTGGGAACCCCCTATTCAACAGCAAGATGACAGACTTGCTTGGTCCCTGAGTTTGTATTATGAACAATGATCATTGTATAACTGAAGACTGAGCAGGCTTCGATATACTCACTGTCGGCAGCAGACGAGAGGCTCAGGGTCACCCTCTGGTCCACCTGACCACTCAAAAACCTTTAATTTTGAGCACAAGTGCTGCCTGAGAGACGCTTCCTGGTATCTGGTCGGGGTTGAAGGTTGCTGCTTGGCGTCACGGACACCATCATTACCATCTCCCCGTTTTCATGTTTTTGTTACCGTGCCGCGTTTATGGGAATACCACGTCGATTTTATTATGCTATCCTTCCATGTTCCCTCACCCCTATCTCCTCTTTCCCCCATCTTCCTTCTCCATATCCACCTCCTAATTCTCATCCCCCATCCTTCATCTTGTTCCTTTACCCTTCCCAATTCTTATTCTCTCCTTCGAGAAAAACGAACAATATTTCTTGACCCTCATAGTGATTGTAAACAATATGATCAGTCTCATTTTAGACAATTGACTACAATTTGGGAGAATCTTTGGCTCGTCTCTGGTTATTGTGTTGGTGGTAGTGGTTAGTCTCTGCTTGGTTGAACGTTACTTGTTGTAGCTGTATTGGTAACGTTGCTTGTTGTAGCTGTATTGGTAACGTTGCTTGTTGTAGCTGTATTGGTAACGTTGCTTGTTGTAGCTGTATTGGTAACGTTATTTGTTGTAGCGTTACTTGTTGTAGCTGTATTGGTAACGTTGCTTGTTGTAGCTGTATTGGTAACGTTGCTTGTTGTAGCTGTATTGGTAACGTTGCTTGTTGTTGCTGTATTGGTAACGTTGCTTGTTGTAGCTGTATTGGTAACGTTGCTTGTTGTAGCTGTATTGGTAACGTTGCTTGTTGTTGCTGTATTGGTAACGTTGCTTGTTGTAGCTGTATTGGTAACGTTGCTTGTTGTAGCGTTACTTATTGTAGCTGTATTGGTAACGTTACTTGTTGTAGCTGTATTGGTAACGTTGCTTGTTGTAGCTGTATTGTTAACGTTATTTGTTGTAGCTGTATTGGTAACGTTACTTGTTGTAGCTGTATGGTAACGTTGCTTGTTGTAGCTGTATTGGTAACGTTGCTTGTTGTAGCTGTATTGGTAACGTTGCTTGTTGTAGCTGTATTGGTAACGTTACTTGTTGTAGCTGTATTGGTAACGTTATTTGTTGTAGCTGTATTGGTAACGTTACTTGTTGTAGCTGTATTGGTAACGTTACTTGCTGTAGCTGTATTGGTAACGTTATTTGCTGTAGCCACATTAGTAACGTCACTTGCTGTAGCCACACTAGTAACGTCACTTGTAGCTGTATTGGTAACGTCACTTGCTGTAGCCACACTAGTAACGTCACTTGTTGTAGCTGTATTGGTAACGTCACTTGCTGTAGCCACACTAGTAACGTCACTTGCTGTAGCCACACTAGTAACGTCACTTGCTGTAGCCACACTAGTAACGTCACTTGCTGTAGCCACACTAGTAACGTCACTTGCTGTAGCCACACTAGTAACGTCACTTGCTGTAGCTGTATTGGTAACGTCACTTGCTGTAGCTGTATTGGTAACGTCACCTGCTGTAGCCACACTAGTAACGTCACTTGCTGTAGCCACACTAGTAACGTCACTTGCTGTAGCCACGCTAGTAACGTCACTTGCTGTAGCCACACTAGTAACGTCACTTGCTGTAGCCACACTAGTAACGTCACTTGCTGTAGCCACACTAGTAACGTCACTTGCTGTAGCCACACTAGTAACGTCACTTGCTGTAGCCACACTAGTAACGTCACTTGCTGTAGCCACGCTAGTAACGTCACCTGCTGTAGCCACACTAGTAACGTCACCTGCTGTAGCCACACTAGGAACGTCACTTGCTGTAGCCACACTAGTAACGTCACTTGCTGTAGCCACACTAGTAACGTCACTTGCTGTAGCCACACTAGTAACGTCACTTGCTGTAGCCACGCTAGTAACGTCACTTGCTGTAGCCACACTAGTAACGTCACTTGCTGTAGCCACACTAGTAACGTCACTTGCTGTAGCCACACTAGTAACGTCACTTGCTGTAGCCACACTAGTAACGTCACTTGCTGTAGCTGTATTGGTAACGTCACTTGCTGTAGCTGTATTGATAACGTCACTTGCTGTAGCTGCAACTGATCGTGAGAAAGAACTTTTAATAGGTGTGCACGTTAGTCAACGCATAAAACATTGTCCGTGTTCCTTACGACCATTTCTCAAGACTCATAGGTTAGTTCACCAGTGACTGTGGGAAGCTTAAAGTGAATAGGTCAGAGGTCACGGTGGCAGCGTGTCCTTGCTCTTGTTTGTGCATTTGTACAGTGGTTTTGTTTCTATTCTGGTCATTTAGTGGTTGTCTTTGTTGTTTATACAAAATTTGGTTGAGTGTACTGGCAGGAGGCCCGGACAGAGACCGGGCCGATGGGAACATTGATTCTTGGAACCACTTTAACGTAACCTCCAGATAACACCAAGACAGGTAAATGGATCTTATTTACCTTGCTGTAAGGTTCAGTCATCGTGGTTTTCCTTCAGGAAATTGACGTGTATGGTTGAGTGTGTGTAGGTGGCGACGGTGTGTGCATAGCACCAGGGACCTTGGTCGTGGGATCCCTCATGTGTGGAGTCCTGCTGGGATTCATACTGTCTTCAAGAGAAAACTAGATAGTTTTCTCCAAGGAGTGCCGGACCAACCGGGCTGTGGTGGGTATGTGGGCCTGCGGGCCGCTCCAAGCAACAGCCTGGTGGACCAAACTCACAAGTCAAGCCTGGTCGGGCTTGGGGAGTACAAGAACTCCCAGAACCCCATCAAGCAGGTAGGTATCATACAAGAACTTTAGCCGTAGGTGTCATTATCAGTCAGCACGCCATGTCCTGCGCCACTATTCCCTATCACTATCCTCCCATCTATCACAGTCTTCCCGGTCCACTACTACCCCATCTACCCTGTACACGAGGTCGCAAGTGGAATGCACCGAAGGAAGAAGTTGTGGAAGCCACCTCCATACATTATTTTAAAGCCAGATTCGACAAATAATTCAAACGTCAGAATAAGCAAATTATAACGCAACAGGTACAAGAAGGCCACACACCAATTGTTCTGCAACCCCCCACTACCTACTTAACAATTACCCTCCCACCCCCCACCCCCAAAATGACTAACCTAGCCTCATTACCGAGCACCATGGTACAAATATCTTGTAATGCCAATCTACATCTCTAGTACACCACTACCTTCTAGTTCTTCCTCTTCCCTCCCTCCCTCTCTACTCCAGTTACCTCTAATACTCTTCCCTTGGCCAAGTCACCACCACTTCAACACTAACCACCACCACAACGTCTGGAACTCTACACTTCACGTCACTGGAGGAAAGAATTGGTAGCGACATGCAGGAAGTGCCTGACCCAACCGTGTTGTAAAGGATACGTGGGAGTGCGGACCTCTGCAAGCAACAGCCTTTTATATCAAGTTATAGCACGACAAGACTAGCCTCAGGCCGGGGGTTAGGGAGGTAGAACTCTCGTAACTGATTACAGGTAAATTCGTAAGGCGAAACACAGGAGAGACTATTGATCATAACTGATCATACCTGGAGTGAGTTCTGGGAGTTGTTATCCCAGAGCCCGGCCTGGGGCCACACTTGTGACAAC
>WNGS01021324.1:7237438-7254633 GCA_020271785.1 Procambarus virginalis | reverse complement strand
CCCCCCCCCCCCCCCCCGAGCAGCAGCTGGGGCCCCAACTCTTTTGCTCTCTTGATTCGCTCTGATGTTCCCTTGTCCCCTTACTTTTTCCATCGCCTCTCCACTGTTCTGCTGCCCGTGTCTTTGTGCGTAAATGGTACACGGTTTGTTCCATCTATCTCCCCCCACTTAAACACCTCCGGGACTCCTTGCCAGAGCCTGTGCTCCTGCTGGGTGATTTCAATTGTCGACATGCCCTTTGGGGTGATGTGCTGACAAACACCCGGGGTTGCCTTCTTGAACCGTCCATCCTTCCCTGTCTCTTCTGAATTCTGATGAGCCCGCTCATTTGGACTCTCGGACTCGCTCCCTTTCCTGTCTCAATCTCTCTCTTTGCTCTTTATCCCTTTACTTAGATTTCGAGTGGCGGGTCCTTGATGACCTCCATGGCAGTGACCATTTTCCCATCCTTGTTACCTTTTTCTCTTTTCACCCTCCTCTCTCCTTCCCTAGGTGGCGGTTTGCCGAGGCTGACTGGCGCCTCTTTACCCTCCATCCTACTATCTCCGACCTCTCCGCTCTGCCTCTCCATCGCGCCCTCCTCCTTTTGCATGACACTGTCTTTGACGCTTCCTTCTGCTCTATTCCTCGCTCTTCCTCACGGGGATGCGGAAGTGCGTTCCCTGGTGGAATGTGGACTGTGCTCGGGCTGTCCACTTTAAGCGTGCAGCCTGGAAGAGACATGTGCAAGCTGGATGTCTTATATCTCCACCGTTATGTCCGAAACTCCGATAGCGGGTAAGTTTGTGCCCGATGTCTCGCCGGTCCTTTGCCTCCGTGGTGCTCTTGTGGTGGACCCATTAAATGTCGCAACCAAACTGGGTTCCCACTTTTCATCTGTTAGCTCTGGTAACTATTCTTGAATCTCGTCCTTTAGATTTCTGAACCCATCTTCGCCTTCCCTATAACGATCCCTTCTTTCTCTCTTTGAGCTTTAGTCTGCCCTAGCCCTCTGCGGTTCTATGGCGGCTGGCTCCGATGGCATTCATTACGAGATGTTTCGCCATCTCCCTCCATGCACGTCTCGGTATTTACTGAGCCTATATAATCGGGTCTGGGAGTCGTCGTCAGTCTCGAATCATCCCCCAAGAACTTCTGCCCTATTGCCCTCACGAGTTGTCTGCAAGCTCTTTGAATGTATGGTTAACGTTCGTTAGATGTGGTTCTTAGAACACTATCACCACCTTCTCAATTTGGTTTTCGCAAGTGCCGCAGCACAACGGATGTCATGGTGAACTTGGAGGTCTATATTCGTACTGCTTTTGCTGCGAAGACCTCCGTTGTTGCCGTCCTTTTTGATCTGGAAAAGGCTTACGACACTATCTGGTGGTATCATATTCTGTCCCAACTTCATTCTTTTGGCCTTCGTGGGAATCTCCCTCTCTTCCTCCAAAGTTTCCTCTCTTTTCGTTCCTTTCGAGTGAGACTTGGTACCACTCTCTCTGCCCCTTTTAGGCAGTATGAGGGTGTAACCCCAGGGTAGTGTTCTGAGCAGTACTCTTTTTCTAGTTGCCCTCAATGGTCTTCTTTCCTCTCTTCCTTTTGGCGTCTTTTCCGCTCTCTATGTTGACGATCTTACCCTTTGTGGTAAGGGTGATGAATACCTCTCCTTCAACGGTGGCTTCAACTTGCTATTGATGCTGTGTCGTCTTGGGCCACTGATCATGGCTTTAAGTTCTGCATCTAAGACTTGTGCTATGACTTTTACTCAGAAGCATGTCGTTCTTCGTCCCTCTTTGTAGCTTTATGGTCATCCCCTTGTGTACAGGGATTCCACTAAGCTTTCGGGGTTAATCTTTGACACTCGTTTGTCTTGGTCGCCCCATATCTCTTGCCTCTGAGTTGAATGTTCTAAGGCCCTTAACCTACTTAAGGGTTTTGTCCCATACTTCTTGGGGAGCGGATAGGTGCACACTCCTCTCTCGTCCTGTCTAGACTCGATTATGGTTGCCCTGCATACACTTCTGCTTCTCCTTCTACTCTTTGCCATCTTGAGGCTTTGCACCATACTGGGTTGTGCCTCAGCTCTGGTTCCTTTCGTTCGACTCCTGCCCTCAACTTGAATGTTGACACTGGCTTCCTGTCTTTCCAGGACCACTGTGATAGCTACTGTCTTCACTATCTTGCATGGTCCGTACAACATCCTTCCTCTCGCCTCTGTCCTGCTTTAACTTCTACCCTCCTGTGGTTCCTGTTTCTCTTCATCGCCTCCCTCTTTCTGTCCGACTATCTCGCCAACAGGATTCTCTTTCCGTTCGTATTTCTCATGTTTCTCCTCGTATTGTTTCTTCCTTGCCCCGGTGGAAAGTCCCCTTCCAAAGTTTTGCACATCCTTGATCTCGCATCACTAAAGCTTTTACTCCTCCTACAGTTTTGAAACGACTTTTCCTTGAGTACTTTTCTTCACACTCTCGCTCTGTTTCCATCTTCACCGATGGGTCTAAGTCTGCGAACGGTGTGGCCTACTCTGTTGTTCTTCCTGACCGCACGTATATGTGTCGCCTTCCTTCGGAGGCTAGTGTCTTACAGCAAAACTTAATGCTATTCTCTATGCTCTCTGTCTCCTGCTTTCTCATTGTCAATCCTCTTTTGTGGTTGTAGTTGACTCTCGTAGTGCCCTCTTGGCTCTAGGGTCCTCTAATCCTGTCCATCTGGTGGTCCTCGAGATCCAACATTGGTTGTTTCTTATCTCTAGTAAATTGAAATCAGTAGAGTTTTTGCTGGGTTCCCAGCCATATGGTGTTTCTTTAAATGAGCATGCGGATGCTGCCGCTAGAGAAGCTATCCATTCTTGTCTCATCTCCAGTAAAGGTATTCCTTATTCCGACTTTTATTCAATTATTCATTCCTCCATCCTTACCCGTTGGCAGGATTGTTGGTCTCTGTAATTGGTAACAAGCTGTGTATCTCAAACATAGTGTGTCCCCGTGGTCTTCCTCCTGCCCTGTAACCAGCGGTGGGAAACGGCTCTAGCAAGGTTGCGGATTGGCTATACTTGCTTAACTCACGATCACTTAATGGAGCGCTTCCCTGCTCCTTATTGCCCAAATTGCGTTGTCTCTCTTACAGTCGTGCATATCCTTGTTGAATGTCTTGACTTCCAGGACGTGCGTGTGTCTTGCTTTCCGACCGCCCCCCGTGGTCACTTGTCCCTCAATAGTATTCTTGGTAAATCGAATACTTTTAATGTCGTTCGCCATATGTGTTTCTGTTCTTGTATTGGCATTCCTGGTCATATTTAGTGCCCTCTGATTATTTTGCACTTTGATGGTGCTACATAGCCTTCCCGGTTTGGTGCCTTCTTTTGATAATTACTTACGTACAATATGGTACATCAATCACCGTGTGGTGCATCAATCACCGCGTGGTACATCAATCACCAAAACGTACATAAATCACCATAAGAGTATTAAATCACTATAAGGTACATCAATCACCATAAGGTTCATCACCGTAAGGTACATCATTCACCATAAGGTACATCATTCACCATAAGGGACATCAATCACCATAAGGTACACCTATTGTCATGAAGGAAAGCCAACTCTTAATATAATGATATTTAATTATTAAATTGAATTACTCGAAGGACCACCCTATTTTTACTGAAAAGGGAAACAGATAACTAGAGCAATAACACGGACTGAGATACCAGTGCCTGTGGATAATGTCATCATCAAGAATTATTTGTAAGTATAATGTACATAAATCACCATAAGAGTATTAAATCACTATAAGGTACATCAATCACCATAAAGTACACCAATCATCATAAGGTACATCAATCACCGTAAGGTACATCAATCACCGACTGGCTGCTGTCTGCCAGGGGGCAGCTGTCTGCCTGGGAGCAGCTGTCTGCCAGGGACAGCTGTCTGCCATAGGACTGCGGTCTGCCAGGGGCTGCTGTCTTCCAGGGGCAGCTGTCTACCAGGGGCAGCTGTCTACCAGGGGGCAACTGTCTACCAGGGGGCAACTGTCTGCCAGGGGGCAACTGTCTGCCAGGGGCATCTAATAGCAGGTTAGTTTGTTGTCCCCTAACTCCCCTTGCCACTCCGGGGGGGGGGGGGGGTATAGGGTGTTTATGTAGCTTCAGGGCACCAATCCCCCTAGCCACAGGGCATGGAGAGAAGGCACCCCTAAGCATACCTAATTCCCTATCAAACACAAACTAAAATACACATAAATGGCAGATCTCATCACAACCCACAAGAGTTAAGATGATAATAATAACACACAATAATAACATGAAAATAACATACACAAAATGGAAAATTCTTTTGTGTTTTGTTTTTCTTATATGGGACGCGGCACACAAGGGAGAGGTGCACAGTATATCATTAAAAAGAACTAAAGCTGAAGGCAAAACAACAAGTTGCCTAAGTGGCAGGATTGGTGACTTGACATCGGCTTATATGGAAAAAATTATTCATATTGCAAGCTCCTAACAAGGCCCTGGAGCGGGAGGGATATCATGTATGCGCATGGGGGTCCCTCCGGGCGCTGCCTTACCCACTCGTGGGCTCCGGCCAGGTCATCCACCCTCTTGTGAGACACCATTAGTAGAAGTGGTACTCCAGATGACAACTCTGCTTAGATAGTTGGCTACCAGCTACCATGGCTGCGGGTCACCTAAGTGAGAGTATATTAACCCTTATGCACCCTGTGCACGGTGATCCTGGGACTAAGGTGGTCTGCCCCTAGATCTGGTCTTGGTCCATATTCTATAGATGGAATATATCTAGGCCAGGGCTTTCACAGAGCAAATCTCAAGTCGCTCTTGGTGAGTCCCATATCTTGTAGATTACGCGCACTCTCTTTGGACCATCCCCCTCTCCAATTAAGGGTTATTGAAGAGGCGGATGCTGTGTGCTTCCCGGTATATTCCCTGACCTTTTGAAGGATCTCTGGGGTGCCGTACTTGTCACACTTGCTCTGATGTGGACAGGAGAGTGGGAAGTTATCAGCAGAGAACTGGGTGTCTAACATAAAAGCCTCATCAACTTTGCAAGCTATTATGTCAGCCTTACAGAAGGTCCCTCCATCTGGTATATGGACTTCACGTTCCACCTCAAAACCCCTTTGCGCAGGCAGCGGCTACAAACCGGGTGATATCGTCATGACGTTTCACCCGAGCCCCATGTGTCTTGTGGTATGTGGCCCAGGGTAACTGGATTCTGGCAAGCATCGCAGAGACCAGAAGCCTCGGGTCTACCTCTACCCGCTCTAGATGGTGTGGCTACAGCATTTGCCCTAATCTGGATGCTATGAGCAAAATTTCCTCCGCTTAGCAGACGGGTACCGGATGCGACCCACTTGTGGAAAGATGGAACCTCACAAGAGGATGCAAGGCCGGCACCATCAACTATGCTATACAGTTTTGCTCTCCACCTTCTAGAGCGCTCAGTCGTTCTGTTAGAAGGGGTTCCGGCGGCCGTGGTCGGGTCTACCCGTCGACGCATTCACGCTTGGAACGTGGGTAGGAGAGCCGCTGCCACTACCACTGGATCCTCCGACTCTACCAATGCCCCGAGCCGCTTGTTCTTCTGTAGACAGATTGATGTGGCAAAGTCGGGAATTCCTAGTCCACCGTCCTTCACATCGGCATGAAAATAGGCATTAGGAATATCGTGAGGCAGCCACAGCCAGCCATGAATGGCATGCCGCAGCCCCAGCCAGCCATGAATGGCATGCCGCAGCCCCCAGTCAAGCCTCGCTAGTTCCGTCTTAAGCACGCGTCTGAGAACAAGCCAGTGGTTCATCTTGGGGATTGGGGTGGTGTTTTATTAGGTATAGTCTCTGTTGGGGTTTGAGTAGTGCCTTAGTGATGTTCGTCAGGCCGTCCTCAAACAGGGAACCATAGGATAGGCATCTACCCCCGGCCCTGATAAGTATTCCTAAATACTTATACTCGTCCGCCACACTCATAGTACCGATTTCATCGTCCCCGACGTAGTATATCTTCCTGGTGGGGACATGCCACATCTTACGATGTGCATCAATCGCTACGCTTAGTGTACGGCATTTTGCAGCATTTACTTTAAGACCAGAGTCACGCAGTGTGTGGCAAATACTTGTTATAAGTGTCTGTAGTCCGGCAGCCATCTCTGCTGCCACAACCAGATCGTCAGCGAATGCCAATGCTGATACCTTTTCGCCTCCCAGTCCAACCCCCTAGCCCCAAGTCCTTAGCCCTAGTAATTGCCTCATCAATTATTAGGTTAAAGAGAAATGGAGACCGGGGGTCACCCTGTTTCACCCCCCCTAGTGATCAGGACGTCCTTCAACTTCTCCCCTTGGCTGGTTATTATGGTTGAGGACCGATCATAGACTGACATTATGTATGTCCTTAAAGGCTTCGGAATGCCATTACGTTTCATGGCCCGATGGATGGCCGGATGGGAGACGCTATCGAAAGTCTTCTCCATATCCAGAAACGCTAGGTGCGTGTTGTGCTTGAGCGCACGAGCCTGGATGCAAGGAGGGCATCCAGAATCACCAGGTTTTCAAGGCTTCCGTCCACAGGGACGAAGGCCTTCTGCCGCCTGTCGATCCTGACTGCCTCGGAGAGTTTGCTGCCCAGAATCTTATGGAACAGCCTCACTATCGTAGATGACATGGTTATGTGGCGATAATGGGAAGGAGAGTCTGGGTTAGGTTTCTTAGCTAATATCACTGTCTTATTCTTGCGAAAAGGTTGTGGCAGGGATTCGTTTACCAACCACAGATTAAACAGCTTTGCAAACACCCTGATTGGTATAGATTTAAGTAAACATATAGTGATACCGTCTGGGCCGGGAGCAGCATTGCCACTTGCCTTGAGAGCAACAAGGATTTCCTCTGGTGTTATATTGTCCCCTAGTTGCTGATTAACTGGATCACGGTCACGAATTAGGTGGCGGTCTGGTGATGTGGGTCTAGAGAAAAGTGTCTCCCAGAATGGAAAGAGACGAGCTGTCTCCACCTCAGTGGGGGTTACTTTCCAATCTCCGGAAAGGACGCACACAGCGGCATTTGAACGATCCTTCTCGTACAAGCTCTGACACAGAATGTACTGTGCTCTTTGCTCTCTCTTTTGTCCGGTCGGAGGTTGGGTTGGGTTGGATCGGCACAGTTTATCGGTGGAGGTCTCTGTCGACGCCCAGGGCGAGGGCGCGGTGCGTGGTCACCAGATCTTTTAGCAGAAATAACCACTCGAGCATGGTGCTCAAGGACGTGGCGCTATCCACGTTTGGCCGTTACCACTGACCAAGTAAGTGATTGCTTCATCAAGGAGTTCTTCCCCCCCATCCATTTTCCCGGCCTCTGGGTGCAAGAGCTGCAAGGAATTCCACCATGGTTTCCTTCCAAGAAGCTTCCTGGGGGGGTTCCATCAGGGGGGAGCATGTCTGGTTCGGCGCCATCGGGGGCGCCCACCGCCGCCCTGATATTGCCTTAATGGGCTAGGCTGCTCGAGTTAGACAGTGAAAACTCCTAGCCCTCGCCCTCCGCACGATTTCTGTATTCCACCACCAATTCTTTGTACTCATTCCTTTTCCTTTGACTCTTGATGGACTCTTAAGTTCGCAAAGGAAAACACTGTTGCAGCTTCTGGTTCATACCTTCTTGGCCTGCCTGGGGTCTGCCTTCCAACTTCACCTCTTCCATTGCCAGGCGTTGTTTCTCCTCATCGGTCCACCTTGCTTTGGGCCTACCCTCTCTACTCGGAGCCTCTTCATGTTCCTAGTGGTATTGGACCTTGTGCATGTGGCTCAGATGGACTCTCATTGCTCTGTAGTCTGGAAAGGTTCTGCCACAATTTGGACAGTCTGGCGACCGGTCATTCATAACCGGATCGTCATGAAGGTCACCCATCGCGCTGACAGGAGTCAGTACGTCTGTAATGGTTTTCACAAACGTTTATGGGTGACAAGGCACGGGTTGAGTAAGTAAGTATGTAATTATCAAAAGAAGGCACCAAACCGGGAAGGCTATGTAGCACCATCAAATGTGTGGAATAATCAGAGGGCGCTAAATATCACCAAGGATGCCAATACGAGAACAAAAACGCATAAGGCGAACGATATCAAAAGTATCCGAGTCACCAAGAATTCTACTGAGGGACAAGTGACCGCGAGGGGTGGTCGGAAAGCAAGACATACGCTCGTCCCGGAAGTCAGACATTCAAGAAGGACATGCATGACCGTAAGAGGGACAATGCAATTAGGACAATAAGGAGCAGGGCGGCGCTCCATCAAGTGACCATGGGTTAAGCGAGTATGGCCAATGCACAACCTCGCCAGAGCAGTTTCCCATCGCCGGTTACGGTGGTAGGAGGATGGCCACGAGGAAACACAACATTTAAGAGCACGGAGTTTGTTACTAGTAACAGACGACCAAGAAGTCTGCCAACGGGTAAGGATGGAGGAATGGATAGCCGGGTAAAAGTCGGAATAAGGAATACCTTTACGAGAGATGGGACAAGAGCGGACAGCTTCCTTGGCGGCAGCATCTGCACGCTCATTTAAAGACACCTCCTTCCCCCTGCTTATCTCCCCAACACCTCCCTTGACCCTTCTGACCTCACTGCAGTCAAATTCACCCCACATTCCAAGGACCCCCTCATCCCCTCAACCCCCAAATCCCATCCAGCCCTCATCCCCTCAACCCCCAAAACCCACCCAGACCTCATCCCTCAACCCCAAAAACCCACCCAGCCCTCATCCCCTCAACCCCCAAAACCTACCCAGCCCTCACCCCTCCTCATCCCCTCTCCTTCCATGTGACCCCCCACCCTTGCGAGGGGGGTGGGAGGTTCCTCCCACCCCCTCTATCCTTCCCCCTCCCGACCTCTCAACCTCTATCTGACTCCCAACCTTACGCTATCCTCCAACCCCACTATGCCTATCAGACCCTCCCCAATCTTCAGACCCAGTATGCCCTTCCTACCCCAGACCTACCTACCCAGGCCCTACCCCAAACCCTCCTACCTACCTCCCTAGAAGCCCAGCCCCCAGTAGCCCCCCAAGCACCCCTCCCGATCTCTTTCACCCCCCATACACCCCCCGGACCCCCCCTTACACCCCCCGGACCCTCCCCACCCCCAGTCATCCCCCAGACACCCCCCAGATCCCCCAGGTCCCCCCTGCCCCCAGTCACCCCCCAGACACCCCCAGATCCCCCCAGACCCCCAGAGACAGGGGGAACCCTGGAACAGGAGTTTCCATGAAGAGTCTCAAGGTATGGTACACCAATGCTGATGGGGTATCTAATAAAGCAGAAGAGGTAAAAGAAAGAGTGAGTGAGGCAGATCCTGACATAGTTGCAATTGTGGAAACTAAAATTAATGACATGATCTCAGATGCAATCTTTCCTGAAGGGTACCAGGTGATAAGAAAAGAGAGGACACAGAGACAGGGAGGGGGAGTGGCACTCCTAATAAAGCGGAAATGGCAGTTTGAAGACCTGGGAAATCAGGTTACCAATGAGAGCACAAGCTTCATACATGGAACTCTAACAGTAGATGGGAGGAAGATTGTGATCTTAGTAATCTACAATCCCCCACCAAACAGTAGAAGACCCAGGCAGGAGTATGATGACAACAACAAGGCATGCATAGATGAACTGCAGAAGGCAGCAACACTAGCCCACAGAATGAGAGCGAAGCTGCTGGTCATGGGGGACCTAAATCATGGAGAGATAAATTGGGAATCAAGGAATCCCCATGGAGGGGACGAAACGTGGGGAGCAAAATTAGTAGATGTTATAGACAGGAATTTCCTAACACAGCATGTGAAGGAAGACACAAGGGAAAGAGGAGGAGATGCACCGAGCCTATTAGACCTGATTTTCACCCAGAACGTAGAAGATATCGAGAATTTGGAGCATGAAATACCTCTAGGGGCCAGTGACCATTGTGTCCTAGTCTTTGACTACATGATGGAATTCAAACTTATGACGATGGGACAAGAGATCTGGGAAAGGAGAGTTGACTACAGGAAAGGGGACTATAGGAGGATAAGGGACTATCTGGGAGAAGTGCAGTGGGAGGAAGAAATTAGAGGAAAAACAGTCCAAGATATGATGGACCTAGTCATACAGAAATGCCAAGAGGCCGAAGAGAGATTTATACCAACAGTAAAGGGAAAAAATAAGAAGGAATATAATAACCCTTGTTTAATAGACAGTGTCAGGAAGCAAAAAAGGCCAGCAGGCGGGAGTGGAGGAAGTTCAGAAGACAAAGGACAGAGGACAACAGGATCAGATGCAACAGAGCTAGGAACGATTACATTAACATAAGACGAACATCGGAAAGGGACTATGAGAACGATATTGCAATCAAAGCAAAAAAACAACCTAAGCTACTACACAGTCATATAAGAAGGAAAATGTCGGTGAACGACCAAGTGACAAGGCTAAGGAAGGCAGAGGGGGCATATACTGAAAATGACAAGGAAATCTGTGAGGCACTGAATGCCAGTTTCCATGGAGTGTTCACTACCGAGCCCGAGCAGCTCCCATTGTTGGAAGGGGTTACCCTAGATGAAAGACTATCAGATATAGAGGTGACAGCAGAAGAGGTAATGAAACAGTTGACAACTCTAGATGCATCTAAAGCAGTAGGACCAGACAAAGTATCACCGTGGATACTAAAAGAAGCGGCGCAGGCCCTCAGCGTGCCTCTGGCGATGATCTTTAATGAGTCACTTATGTCGGGAGAATTGCCCAGTTGCTGGAAGAAGGCAAATGTCGTGCCGATCTTCAAGAAAGGCGATAGGGAGGAGGCACTTAACTATAGACCTGTATCACTGACAAGCATCCCCTGTAAAATACTGGAAAGAATAATTAGGCTACGACTGGTTGCGCACCTGGAGAACGTTAGGTTTGTGAACAAACATCAACATGGGTTCTGGACAGGGAAATCGTGCCTAACAAACCTTCTGGAATTCTATGATAAAATAACGAGGATAAGACAGGACAGAGATGGTTGGGCAGACTGCATATTTCTGGACTGCCAAAAAGCCTTGATACAGTACCGCACATGAGACTGCTGTTCAAACTCGAGAGGCAGGCGGGGGTAGGGGGAAAGGTCCTAGCATGGATAAGGAACTACCTAACAGGAAGGAGCCAAGAGTTACGGTAAGGGGCGAGAAGTCGGACTGGCGAACAGTAACAAGTGGAGTACCA
Organism: Procambarus virginalis; assembly: GCA_020271785.1. Taxonomy (NCBI): domain Eukaryota; kingdom Metazoa; phylum Arthropoda; class Malacostraca; order Decapoda; family Cambaridae; genus Procambarus; species Procambarus virginalis. The sequence continues at coordinate 7,243,428 of WNGS01021324.1, read as the reverse complement.
CAAGGATCGGTACTGGGACCAATTCTATTTCTTGTATATGTTAACGATATTTTACGGGTGTAGAGTCCTACATGTCGATGTTTGCGGATGACGCAAAGTTGATGAGAAGAGTTGTGACAGATGAGGATTGCAGGATCCTCCAAGAGACCTGAACAGGTTGCAGAGATGGTCAGAGAAATGGCTACTGGAATTCAACACGAGCAAATGTAAAGTTATGGAAATGGGACTAGGAGATAGGAGACCAAAGGTCAGTACACAATGAAGGGGAACAGCCTACCTGTGACGACGCGAGAAAGAGACCTGGGTGGACGTAACACCTAATCTATCTCCTGAGGCACATATAAATAGGATAACGACAGCAGCGTACTCTACACTGGCAAAAGTTAGAACATCATTCAGAAACCTAAGTAAGGAGGCATTTAGGGCGCTTTCACTGCCTACGTGAGGCCAGTCTTAGAGTATGCCGCCTCATCATGGAGTCCCCATCTGAAGAAGCATATAATGAAACTGGAAAAGGTTCAGAGGTTTGCAACGAGACTCGTCCTGAGCTACGAGGGATGGGGTATGAGGAGCGCCTGAGGGAACTGTGCCTTACGACACTAGAAAGAAGAAGGGAGAGGGGGGACATGATAGGAACGTATAAAATACTCAGAGGGATTGACAGAGTGGACATAGACGAAATGTTCACACGGATAGTAACAGAACGAGGGGACATGGATGGAAGTTGGAAACTCAGNGATGTCAAACATATCCTCGAGACCCAAGATCATTCTATCCTTCAGGTGGATACGTTTACTCGTCCCCCTTCGTGGTTGTGGCCATCTGCCCTTTGGGTTGTGAAGATTACCTTTGATGTAGAACCCTTCCACACTCTGTCATTCTTGCTGGTGCAGGTGCTCCGTTTAGGAGTATATTCCATCTCCTCGCCCTGCAATAATTACGGGAGGTTCAGGCATGGTGCCCTCAAATGCTCTAGTCCTGTCTCTCTCTCTCTCTGTCCTATGTGTGGGGCGAGGTCACTATGTTGGAGTGCACTTCTCCCTGGCTCGCTGGCTCAATTGCGGTGAGGCCCACCCTACTTATTTCGCACGTGTATACATTACAAACTTGAGGCAACCGTCCTCAACTTAAAGCACCAGGACCATTTGTTTTTCCTGAGTGAGGCGCCAAGTTCGTCGTCTCCTCCCTCCCAGTTGTAATGACTGGTGCTTTCCCCTTATTAGTTCCCTTCCTCCCTTTTGCTGGCGTCTCTTATGCTCACATGTTGCGCTCTTCCTCTCCTCGTCCTTCCACCTTAGTCTCACAACAGTTTCCAACCTTAGACCCCGAACCGCCCCCCACCTCCTCCTCTTTCCTTTCTGTTCGTCCTGGAGGGGCCCCCCTCCTGGTTCTCTGTCTAGGGTTCCCCTTATTTCTACCCAGTCTGTCATGTCTCCTGTGTCTTCTTTCTCCTCTCCCTCTGATCCTCCTTCTCGTCATTCTCCTCCGTCTTTTGGCTCTCCACGCCGCCTGACTGTGCGGGCCTTTGTTCATCGCTCTCCCGGTGATCGTCTGTTCGCTCTCGTTCTTCTTCTCCTATTGAGATGCTAGAGTCTGTTGCCCATTACATTGCTGCTGGGACACCTGTCTCTTTGAGTCAAAGCGGAAACCTGGCACCTCTTCTTCCTCCTCCCCAGCAGGTAAAAGGCTTCTCTTTCTTCTTTGCCCCCTATCTCTGATTCTATCGTTCCTTCCCCTCCCACTTTTATGGTAGAGCCCCCCTGTTCCTACGTGGAGGTTTCTTTGGCCCCCGTTCATCTCGGTTGCTGCCCTTGCTGAGGTGCGCTCCCCTCTTTCTGCCCTTACTCCTCCTGCTCTCCTTGTCCAACCCTCTCGGTTGTCTCCTCCTCCTCCGGACCCTGCTCGTCCACCTCTGGTCTGTCCTGCTCATTTCCCTCCTTTTCTCAGTTTACCCATGCCCCCTAACCCTGACTTCGCTGACCCTGATCCTGACCTTGTGATTCTTTAATGTGCTGAGTTTCTTTTTCACCTTAATTTCTTCTTTGTTCTCTGTTGCTCTCCTCTCTCTTTTGTCATGTCTTTTCTTCAGTGGACATCCGGGATATTACGCCAATTTCCTTGACCTCCAACTTCTAATTTCACAGTTTTTGCCCCTTTGTGTCTGTCTCCAGGAGCCAATGCTTGGTGCTCGTCCTGGTCGCTTCCGTGGCTATTCTTTCTCCCCCCCCCCCCCAGCAGCAGCTGGAGCCCATAACTCTTTTGCTCTCTTGATTCGCTCTGATGTTCCCTTTGTCCCTTGCTTTTTCCATCGCCTCTCCACTGTTCTGCTGCCCGTGTCTTTGTGCGTAAATGGTACACGGTTGTTCCATCTATCTCCCCCCACTTAAACACCTCCGGGACTCCTTGCCAGAGCCTGTGTTCCTGCTGGGTGATTTCAATTGTCGACATGCCCTTTGGGTGATGTGCTGACAAACACCCGGGTTGCCTTCTTGAACCGTCCATCCTTCCCTGTCTCTTCTGAATTCTGATGAGCCCACTCATTTGGACTCTCGGACTCGCTCCCTTTCCTGTCTCAATCTCTGTCTTTGCTCGTTATCCCCTTACTTAGATTTCTAGTGGCGGGTCCTTGATGACCTCCGTGGCAGTGACTATTTTCCCATCCTTGTTACCTTTTTCTCTTTTCACCCTCCTCTCTCCTTCCCTAGGTGGTGGTTTGCCGAGGCTGACTGGCGCCTCTTTACCCTCCATGCTACTATCTCCGACCTCTCCGTTCTGCCTCTCCCTCGTGCCCTCCTCCTTTTGCATGACACTGTCTTTTACGCTTCCTTCTGCTCTATTTCTTGCTCTTCCTCACGGGGATGCGGAAGTGCGTTCCCTGGTGGAATGTGGACTGTGCTCGGGCTGTCCGCTGTAAGCGTGCAGCCTGGAAGAGACATCACCGCCGGCAGATGGTTGAGTCTTTTGTTTTGTTTTGGAAGGCGAGTGCAGTGGCCCGTAGGACCATTCATACAACTGAACGTGCATGCTGGATGTCTTATGTCTCCACCGTTATGTCCAAAACTCCTCTGCCACTGGTCTGGAAGCGTATCCCCAAGATTTCGGGTAAGTTTGTGCCCAATGTCTCGCCGGTCCTTTGCCTCCGTGGTGCTCTTGTGGTGGACCCGTTAAATGTCGCAACCAAACTGGGTTCCCACTTTTCATCTGTTAGCTCTGGTAACTATTCTTGAATCTCGTCCTTTAGATTTCTGAACCCATCTTAGCCTTCCCTATAACGATCCCTTCTCTCTCTCTCTCTGAGCTTCAGTCTGCTCTGCGATTCTATGGCGGCTGGCTCCGATGGCATTCATTACGAGATGTTTCGCCATCTCCCTCCATGCACGTCTCGGTATTTACTGAGTCTATATAGTCGGGTCTGGGAGTCGTCATCAGTCTCGAATCATCCCCCAAGAACTTTTGCCCTATTGCCCTCACGAGTTGTCTGCAAGCTCTTTGAATGTATGGTTAACGTTCGTTAGATGTGGTTCTTAGAACACTATCACCACCTCTCCCCTTCTCAATTTGGTTTTCGCAAGTGCCGCAGCACAACGGATGTCCTGGTGAACTTGGAGGTCTATATTCGTACTGCTTTTGCTGTGAAGACCTCCGTTGTTGCCGTCCTTTTTTGATCTGGAAAAGGCTAATGACACTACCTGGTGGTATCATATTCTGTCCCAACTTCGTTCTTTTGGCCTTCGTGGGAATCTCCCTCTCTTCCTCCAAAGTTTCCTCTCTTGTCGTTCCTTTCGAGTGAGACTTGGTACCACTCTCTCTGCCCCTTTTAGGCAGTATGAGGGTGTAACCCCAGGGTAGTGTTCTGAGCAGTACTCTTTTTTCTAGTTGCCCTCAACGGTCTTCTTTCCTCTCTTCCTTTTGACATCTTTTCCGCTCTCTATGTTGACGATCTTACCCTTTGTGGAAAGGGTGATGAATACCTCTCCTTCAACGGTGGCTTCAACTTGCTATTGATGCTGTGTCGTCTTGGGCCACTGATCATGGCTTTAAGTTCTGCATCTAAGACTTGTGCTATGACTTTTACTCAGAAGCATTTCGTTCTTCGTCCCTCTTTGTAGCTTTATGGTCATCCCCTTGTGTACAGGGATTCCACTAAGCTTTTGGGGTTAATCTTTGACACTCGTTTGTCTTGGTCGCCCCATATCTCTTACCTCCGAGTTGAATGCTCTAAGGCCCTTAACTTACTTAAGGGTTTTGTCCCATACTTCTTGGGGAGCGGATAGGTGCATACTCCTCTCTCGTCCTGTCTAGACTCGATTATGGTTGCCCTGCTTACTCTTCTGCTTCTCCTTCTACTCTTTGCCATCTTGATACTTTGCACCATTGGTGCAAAGTATCATATCGTACTGGGTTGTGCCTCAGCTCTGGTTCCTTTCGTTCGACTCCTGCCCTCAGCTTGAATGTTGACACTGACTTCCTGTCTCTCCAGGACCACTGTGATAGCTACTGTCTTCACTATCTTGCATGGTCCGTACAACATCCTTCCTCTCGCCTCTGTCCTGCTTTAACTTCTACCCCTCCTGTGGTTCCTGTTCCTCTTCATCGCCTCCCTCTTTCTGTCTGACTATCTCGCCTACAGGATTCTCTTTCCATTCGTATTTTTCATGTTTCTCCTCGTATTGTTTCTTCCTTGCCCCCGTGGAAAGTCCCCCTTCCAAAGTTTTGTACATCCTTGATCTAGCATCACAAAAGCTTTTACCCCTCCTACAGTTCTGAAACGCCTCTTCCTTGAGCACTTTTCTTCTCACTCCCACTCCGTTCCCATCTTACCCGATGGGTCTAAGTCTGCGAACGCTGTGGCCTACTCTGTTGTTTTTCCTGACCGCACGTATATGTGTCGCCTTCCTTCGGAGGCTAGCATCTTCACAGCAGAACTTAATGCTATTCTCTATGCTCTCTGTCTCCTGCTTTCTCATTGTCAATCCCCTTTTGTGGTTGTAGTTGACTCTCGTAGTGCCCTCATGGCTCTAGGGTCCTCTAATCCTGTCCATCTGGTGGTCCTCGAGATTCAACATTGGTTGTTTCTTATCTCTAGTAAATTTAAATCAGTAGAGTTTTGCTGGGTTCCCAGCCATATTGGTGTTTCTTTAAATGAGCATGCGGATGCTGCCACTAGAGAAGCTATCCATTCTTGTCTCGTCTCCTGTAAAGCTATTCCTTATTCCGACTTTTATCCAATTATTCATTCCTCCATCCTTACCCGTTGGCAGGATTGTTGGTCCTCTGTAGTTGGTAACAAGCTGTATACTCTAAAACGTAGTGTGTCCCCGTGGCCTTACTCCTGCCACCGTAACCAGTGGTGGGAAACGGCTTTAGTAAGGTTGCGGATTGGCCATACTCACTTAACTCACGGTCACTTAATGGAGCGCTGCCCTGCTCCTTATTGCCCAAATTGCGTTGTCTCTCTTACAGTTGTGCATATCCTTGTTGAATGTCTTGACTTCCAGGACGTGCGTGTGTCTTGCTTTCCGACCGTCCCCCGTGGTCACTTGTCCCTCGATAGAATTCTTGGTAAATCGAATACTTTTAATGTTGTTCGCCTTATGTGTTTCTGTTCTCGTATTGGCATTCCTGGTCATATTTAGCACCCTCTGATTATTTTGCACTTTGATGGTGCTACATAGCCTTCCCGGTTTGGTGCCTTCTTTTGATAATTACTTACGTACAATATGGTACATCAATCACCGTGTGGTGAATCAATCACCGCGTGGTACATCAATCACCAAAACGTACATAAATCACCATAAGAGTATTAAATCACTATAAGGTACATCAATCACCATAAAGTTCATCACCGTAAGGTACATCATTCACCATAAGGTACATCATCACCATAAGGGACATCATTCACCATAAAGGACATCAATCACCATAAGATACACCTATTGTCATGAAGCTAACTCTTAATATAATGATATTTAATTGATTAAATGAATTAC
>WNGS01021324.1:7196828-7211898 GCA_020271785.1 Procambarus virginalis | reverse complement strand
TACTTGCTATTTATCCTCTCCTGCCTTTACGTAATTTTCTTCTATCTCCCCCCCCCGCCTACCCATGAAGTTGTCTTCATTTTATTCCTTACCATTATACACCTCTCTCTCTCTCTCTCTCTCTCTCTCTCTCTCTGTCACTCTTCTACTATCATTCACCTCACCCTATACTCCTCTATTCCTGTCACCGGCTTCTTTCCCTTCTCCCTTCTTCCGTTATTCTATTCGATCTATTAGTGCATACCAATAATCTTTATTCTTTACCCTCATCTTACACTGTCACCAACCGTCCCCAGGTTCCATCTCTAACACCTCAGACCACTTGCCTGGTACCTGGGGCTAGTTACCTGGGCTGGGTACCTGGACCTTGGTACGACCATGGTACTGGTCTTGTAACTGAACTGGCTACTGACCGGTAACCTGACCTGGTGCCTGGGCTCTGTACTGGGCTGGTACCTGGGGGTACCTGACCTGGTACTGAGCGGGTACCCTTGAGCTGCGTTGTGTACCTTGAGATGGGTCACGAGGGAACGTGACCCCGCGTGCCGGTCTTTGGCCCAGGCATCCTGGTGGTTGTCTGCGGCCTCTGATATTGATAGTTCTCTCTCAGAGTACCTGTTGCACCTCTGCTCTTCAACGGGGGGTATTCTGCACATCCTGCCATGCCTTCTGGTCTTATGTGATGTTATTGCTGTGTGCAGGTTTGGGACCAGCCCCTTAATATTTTCCACGTGAAAAGTGCATCATGAGCATCAATGTCTTCAATCCTCTAATCCATCCTCTTCAGGTCAGCGATCTTCTTACCAAGGACCTCGTCGATGGCCTTCCCACCAAGAGGAGCTCTTTGGAGTGTGCTGTCCTCAGAGTTGGTTATATGGATATCAGGCAAAACACACTTTATTCGCTCTGTAATGTGTAGGATGGTGGAAGTTATTTCGCACTTGGAGGAGTTCAGGACGAGGCTTGGACTTGCTCTTTGCTCATGAATTATCTTTATGTCATCCAGGAGGGAGTCTGGGGAGCCAGCTAGAGTACCATCGTCCAAAAACCAAATATTGAGATCACTGGACAGGTTATTAGTGACTTCCTTAATGATTAGGCAGAAAAGAAAAGGAGCAAAGGGGGTCACCCTGATATTTCATATATATATATATATATATATATATATATATATATATATATATATATATATATATATATATATTCAATATAAATCACCCATATAAATTGAGTTTACTACTGTATACGGGGTAGCAGATGGCAGCACTGGTAACCTGAGCGTGACCACATTCGTTCCAGCACCTAAACTATCAATTATTCAGAGTAAAGCACCATTCCTCACCCCTCAGGAAGGTTGTTTAAGTCCCTAACCACCACGACGGAGCAAACGTGGTCTCAGAGTTGCACTTGTTCACCGTGATCCTGGCTAATAGCTTTCACAACACTGATAGACATAATGAATGTAGAATCGCCGGACTGTTTTAAGCGTAGGTTAGACGCTTCACATGAACGAGTTTGGGTGGATATAAATAGGGGCTGCATCGTGTATGGTGGGGGAGGCAATAGATCTTCTGCTGTTTTCAATATTTCTTATGTTTTTATGATAGGTTCAGCTGTAGCCAGGCTACAGCCGAAAGAGAAATGGAGGTGATGGTAGTTCAGACAAGTGTGGTGATGGCAGTGTTTGTGGTGATAATGGAAAATTAAAAAAATGTTAATGATTCCAGATCTGAACACAGAAATAACACCACATGAGACCAGGAAGCATGAGAGGAAGTGTAAAATAGTCCCGTTGAAAAGAGAATTCTCTTTTCTCTCTCTAAAATAGTTCTTTCCCGTTGAGAGAGAATTCCATCAACATCAAAGGTACAAAAATGTTCAACTACTCTCCCTCTAAACATACGGGACATAACTGGCCGACCTCTCACGGTGTTCAAAAGAGAACGTGATACTTTTCACAACAAAAAAAACTCCTCCAAAGGATGTCTCATCAATTAGGCTGTGATTCATACTTCAGACTGCCAGCAGCCCCGTTGAACAATCAAGTTGACCAGACAACTAACCAAGAAGCCTGGTCAGAGACCGGGTTGTGGGGATATTGATCCCCACGACCAGCACAAGGTAGGTAGGTACAAGGTAGACACAAGGTAAGATGGAAATGCTGGTGGTGGTGGTGGTAGTGGTGGTGGTAGTGGTGGTGGTAGTGGTAGTGGTGGTGGTAGTGGTAGAGGTGGTGGTAGTGGTGCTAGAGGTGGTAACGATGGCGGTGTCTTCTGGCAATGATGGTGGCAGTAGAATTACTTTCTGGGAATATCGCCATATTAATATGATCGTATTTAGGTAAACATCAAGTTGAAACAACAGCGTATTTTCCTTGCAAATAAAGATCAATTCAATGAAATAGTATTGTTTTCTGGGCCCATTGAAAGCCTTTGTTTACACTGGTTAGGAGGTTAACTGTGGTTAATGGTTGTTACTGATGGTGGTGATGGGGCTGGTGGTGATGGGGCTGATGATGATGGTGGTGATGGGGACGATGGTGGTGGTATTGATGTTTATGATGATGGTGATACTGGTGATAGTAACGATGATGGTGATGATGCTGATTGTGATGGTGACAATAATGATGGTGGTAACGATGATAGTGAGATGCTGATTGTGATCGTGATGGTGAGTAGGGTCTAACCAGTGACAACTTCATGCCCGTACGTCGACATCTTAGGAATAGGTTTCCTGTCACCAAACAGATGGGTCTGCGTCTTAGACAACCTAACAACGGCACCTTCCAGAGTAATGAGTAATTAACCGCGTCGTCTAAGAGAAGTGCCGGATCAGCCGGGCTGTGGTGGGCATGTGGGCCTGCGGACCGCTCCAAGCAACAGCCTGGTGGACCAAACTCTCACAAGTCAAGCCTGGCCTCGGGCCGGGCTTGGGGAGTAGAAGAACTCCCAGAACCCCATCAACCAGGTATCAAGCAGCAGCAGGTGTCGCAAACGGCAGGACCCAAACAACTTGAACCTCATAGTCTAAGGCATTTTAAATACGGAATTAATACAAAGTTTTGTTTTATTACGGTAGACAGACTTTCCATTTTTTTTACATTGCTATTTAGGTCTGTTTGAGCTGTGGTCACCATGTTATACTCACCTACTGTGTTTGCGCGGGTTGAACTTCAGCTCTTTGGTTCCGCCTCTTCAACTGGTGCCTCCTCCACCTCACTTCTAGTACTGGGTGTTACAAGAGGAGGCTCTACAGCCAACCAGCGCCCGTCGCACCTCCCTATAAGTGTACTCCGCCATATTTCGTGGGGCTGGACTCGTCTCCACCTCCGAGCCAAAACACACGAATTAAGATAAAAAAAAAATTACACCATCAGTCACAACATTGACCCTCCCTCTCCCTCCCCTTTTTTTTTGGGGGGGGGGGAGTAAAGAGGGAGCAGAGAGGCATAGGTGAAGGGAAGTATAGAAGTGGGAAATACAGTGAGAGGTATGAAAGCAGGCGGGCTGTCCGCCTTGCTGACACGATGTGTGGGTGTTGGCAGCTAAGCTAAGCTGGCTCCCTCTTGTCAGGGAGCTGTGAGTGTGTGAGAGGTTCTTCACATGTGTTTCACCATATATGGATGTCTATAGATGAATACTGTGTAGCATTCATATATACACACTCCCTGATGCTTCCACACATGTTGTTCTGTTTAAGGCTCTTTATTTTATTATTATTATTATTATTTGTCGAGTTGTTCATACATACATATTATTATTTATCGAGCTTCTTGCATCCATCCCTTTCCCTCCTATCCCTCCCACCCTGCATCCTTCCCTCTTCCCCTCTCCCCCATTCCCACCCGGTTCTCCATCGATTCCCTCCAACACCAACGCCACCACTACCACACGGTGCCCAGCGCACCCTCAGCGTTTGCTACTGACCAACTCCCGCATTCCGCAAGAACAAGGTCTTGCAAGAACAACAGAACAAGAACACATCATCTCAAGGATACACGACAATGCCATCACTGACTCAGGGTCGAAGAATGTAGCAAACATTACAAATTAAATCAATACATTTGAGACCTTTGGAATGCGAAAAGCTCTCAGAAGAATGCACTCAGAACGAAAGTGCCGCAGGAAACGTCATACGCAGTTTAAATGTAGATATGACAAAACCCTCCAGGTCCCGGAACCTACACACCAGCCGATAACGGACTGAAAGACGGGGCCCAAGAGCTGTGGTTCATATCCGCAAGGAGTCAGCTGTTACAACCTGAGGTAAAAAGAAGACTGGGAGTCAACGGGCAGTGAGGAAGAGGAACGGGAGCCGTTAGTACCAGTGATGAAAAGGTGGTGTAAACAGCATCAGGGCACGTAAAAGGTGGTGTAAACAGCATCAGGGGCACGTAAAAGGTAGTGTAAACAGCCTCAGGGGCACGTAAAAGGTAGTGTAAACAGCCTCAGGGGGACGTAAAAGGTAGTGTAAACAGCATCAGGGCACGTAAAAGGTAATGTAAACAGCCTCAGGGGACGTAAAGAAAGTCTAGGAAGAAGGAATGCAGGAAGATGAACTGTTGCATCCTGCAGTTTTAATGTGTTTTAATGCAACGCATTAAAACTGCAAGACGCAACAGACCAGCCTCAGATGAACGAGCGTTCAGGTCTCCCTTGGGCTTGAGCTGGTCGGTTCCTGCATCACCCCAGAACATCACAACCACTGAAACAGACGCATAACGACTCTAAGACGGCGCATCACGCAGCCCTGAATGGAAATCATCAAAATTCCAATCGCGGCGCACGGAGACGCTGGCAACGCCTCCTAACCTGTTGAAATAAGCTCCACACACGCCGTCCCCTGGACTGTACCTGTTTGATGGGGTTCTGGGAGTTCTTCTGCTCCCCAAGCCCGGCCCGAGGCCAGGCTTGACTTGTGAGAGTTTGGTCCACCAGGCTGTTGCTTGAAGCGGCCCGCAGGCCCACATACCCACCACAGCCCAATGGTCCGGCACTTCTTGAAGAAAATTAACTAGTTCTCCCTGCCAGGCCGGGCATAGTCACTGTTGTGAACCAGTGTTATACTGTGACGGTATTCCGCAAGGCTCAGTAACTGCTGACTGACCGACCCTCCACGTGTCAGCATTGCGCCTGGGGTCAGTCAAGAGCAACGCGTCAGAGGGTTGAGGGGGGAATGTGGTAGGGATATATGTGTATTTGTCGATATAACACACACACACACACACCAGGGGCAGTCACCGAGTTATGGCTGCCTGGTAAACACCACAGCAAATGTTTGTCTATGCGTGCGAGCATGCGTGCTTGCGTGCGTAAATAAATAATATATATATATATATATATATATATATATATATATATATATATATATATATATATATTTTTTTTTTTGAGATATATACAAGAGTTGTTACATTCTTGTACAGCCACTAGTACGCGTAGCGTTTCGGGCAGGTCCCTGGAATACGATCCCCGCCGCGAAGAATCGTTGTTACAACCAAGTACACATTTTACTGTTGCGTTAAACAGAGGCTACAGTTAAGGATTTGCGCCCAGTAAATCCTCCCCGGCCAGGATACGAACCCATGACATAGCGCTCGCGGAACGCCAGGCGAGTGTCTTACCACTACACCACGGAGACTGTCAAATAAATATATATATATATATATGTATATATATATATATATATATATATATATATATAATATATATATATATATATATATATATTTAGGGGTACCACCTCTGGTGCAATTGCAGGGACCCACATCCTCGAAGAAGAAAACAAAGAGCATTCAGAGAAGATCTTGTGGATTCTCACTGAATACTTAATTCTTTTCTTCTCCTACCACCCCCATTATTTTTTTGTATGTTTTGTTTTATTTTATTGCAATGCTACAGTTTACAGAGAACACACACACACACACAAATATATAACAATTAAACAATCAGCGTTCGAAGACCTCGTCCAGCTCCTCGGAGGTTGGGTGCGTACCCAGGATACAGCACGCATTTCCCCTCTGCACTGCGACACTGAGGCGCTGGAACAGGAAACTGGCTGCTCGTGGGTCTCTAGTTTTCCCAATGAGTTCCTCACCAACCTCCTTTAAAAACTTGAGTGCACATTTACCCCAGGCGCCCAGAGTCTCTGAGCCTATCGGCACGAACCTGTAACAACGTTCTAGGTTTCTGTACTTGTGGATTTTCTGGGTCTCCCTGAAGGTGGCTGCCCCACCTCCCTCCGCTGAGCTGTAACGTAAATAGGTATCAGCCAATGTAGATGCACAGGTGTAATCCCATACGACCTGTTTACCTTCCCTCCATGGCTGCAGGGTGACTCCATCTGGGCGTTTTTGGCTGTTGTCAGGTCTGCACAGCTGGGGTTCCCTTTGTGCTGGACACCCAGCTGTAGCCAAACTTCTCTTGATGATGTCATTGACTGCCTCGTGTCTGGCAATCTTTCCCTGTGTCTTACGACAGATGAGACCATGGCTGCCGTATTGGTCTGCCCGTGCCTGGCCGCAAATACACCGGTGCTCGGTGGAGATAGGGGCGGCAAGGCGCAGAGCAACACCAATACTTAGGGCCCGATGATCCAGGCGGGTGCCCAAGGCGGAATTAGGGACTGCCAACAGGAAGTCCCCAGCATGGGGGGCTTGCACAGCTAGGAGACGCGCTCTGTCCTTCTGAGAAGCTACGTCCAGCAATGCTTTGGCGATGTTCTCCACTATAGGGCTATCCCATTTGGCCTGTTTACCGTCGTTTGGACAAGTTGGTCGGGTGTGTGAATTGGCGAGTGTGTCCCACCGACCAGCTCCTTCCACAAATTTGGGATCACGAATCCCAATGGAGTTCCTTAGGTATTCTGGTAGTATTTCCTTCACTAATTCACTTGTAGCACTGGTCGAGGATAAGAATGCCGGCAATGCTAACTGTGTCGCCTTGCGAATACCTATACCCCGAGTCTAACTGGGAGCGTTGCTTGGTCCCACTGGTCATCTTGCAGGGAGAGGTTTAACACTTTCATAGTTATTGTCTTTAGGAGTGAATCGTATTCCGTTAATTTTGGGCTGTCAAAAGAAGGAGCACACCTGAGGAAATAGGTAAGTCTGGGCAAGGCCAGGCACCTTGTAAGAAGGTACAACGCATCATGAGCATCCAAAGCCCCTATTCGCGCCTCCATCCTCCTCAGGTCTTTAAGCTTTTCTTCGAGGACTACCTCAATGGCGTTCGAGCCCAGAGGTGCCCCTAGCAGCACACTGTCGGTGGGAGCGATCACTTGGGCTCCTGGCAATAAGATTTGTACTGCATTTATGATTGTTGGTTGGACGAGATGATTTCACACTTTGATGGATTTAGTGTAAGGCCTAACTCCTCTCCCCTAGATTTCACTAGCTGAAGATCTCCTAGTAGGGATTCCTGTGTCCCTGCCAGGGTGCCATCGTCCAGGAACCAGATGTGAATTCGCTGGACAACCTACTTGTGACCTCCTTAGCTGCCATGCAGAAAAGAAAAGGGGCAAGTGGGTCTCCCTGCTGGACACCTTCTGCGGAAACAACTTCATGTTCCCCAAACAACAGTGTCGATTCCTACTGTACCCTGCTGAAACGAAAGGAAGTAGACAAGGAAAGCTGGTTCGAACTGCTTCCAGTACCACATCCCTATATATATATATATATATATATATATAATAATATATATATATATAATAATATATATATATATATATATATATAATATATTATAATATATATATTATAATAGATATATATATTATAATATATAATNTACGAAACCTGTACATCTTTCCTCAGTCATGCGGCTTTGTTTACATTCATTAGATAGTTTATGAGCTCTAAATCACTAGAGGTTACCTCGTTGTTACCTAGTTATGGTTTCGGGTCTTAGCGTCCCCGCGCCCGGTCCTCGCCCAGACCTCCTGGTTGCTGGACTGGTCAACCAGATTGTTGGACAAGGTTGATTATATAAAATAACCTTTGGTGTGAAGTTTCAAATGTCGTAAAACTGTTTAATAACTGAAAACAAAGCCCATGAATGAAGAAGATCTACAGGTTTCGTTCATAAGTGCTTGCGTAAATACTTGATGCTTGGACCTGAATATATATACTTCAAGAAGACAAAGGTAGTATTCAAGCAACACTACTCCTAACAGCTTACAGTGTAACTGATACACTGAGAATTCTTGACCTCTTATGAGACCATGCACTAAGATGACCTCTCACGTCATACTCAGCTCACTCTCTCTACATCTTCCTGTAATACAAATAACCCAAATATATACGAACTGAAAGTGATGACGTTTAGGCCACTCTCATATGCATGGGTCGAGTTGAAAATTTGAAACAGAAATAAGTAAATTGAGGTATAAATACACACAAAGGTTATGAGGTTGCTCAAGCTGTTCTGATCCCGTTCACTACAACGTGTTCATATTTATTTACACACACATCACAATCAACCTATTACTGAACATTCTGGTTGATAAGCATATACATTTCTTCCTGTACACATGCAGTATGATCTACTGTATTCATGTATACGAAGTGTATATACATGAATACAATAGAGGCTTGTTGGGTTGACCAGACCCCAACCAGGAGGCCTGGTCAGAGTCTGGGCCGCAGGGACATTGATCCCCGAAAAGCACAACAGGTACGTTACCTTGTTACCTTTAAGGTGCGGGTTCCGAGAATCAATTTCCCCGCGGCCCGGTCTCAGACCAGGCCTCCTGGATATGTCTGTGAAAAAGCTCTTTTAACTGTTTTTCCTCTAAGTCTCCTTTACGTGGTCAGGTGACGCAGGGTCAAGTTGGTGTCAGGTCCAGTCAGTCTCCCCTCTCCTCTCTCCCTTGGACCCTTATTAAACTACTCCTTTCTCCCCTTCTTCTCTTCCCCTCTTAAACACAAGAGCGTCTCCTTAGTAGCGATAATTAAATTTAATTACTTGCATCGAATCCACCGGCACCATCCCCACTCTCCCCTCTTTACCCCTAGTCTATGCTGTGCCTCCCCCCTCTCTCTCTCTCTCTCTCTCTCTCTCTCTCTCTCTCTCTCTCTCTCTCTCTCTCTCTCTCTCTCTCTCTCTCATGGCTACTACCTCCCACTCTCCAACATCTCAACTATGATACGCAAACAACCATTAACAGAAAACAGCAGTAAATGATCTTCAACAAACGTAATTCACCCGGAGAGCCAATAAAAAAATCATGTCAGACTAAGAATTAAACGCAGATATTGTTTGATAAACGGCTCGACTAATGTCAAGGTTATGAAAACATAACAAAAAGAAACATATGGGAATAGTGTCCATTATCTTATTAGCAAAACACATTACTGGAGGAGTTGGGTGTTCTCCTCTACGGAAGGGAGCTGTGAGTACACACACGAAGATACACAAATCATCGCTATTAGGAAGTGATGTGGTGGAGGCTGACTCCATACACAGTTTCAAGTGTAGATATGATAGAGCCCAGTAGGCTCAGGAAACTGTACACCTGTTGATTGACGGTTGAGAGGCGGGACCAAAGAGCCAGAGCTCAACCCCCGCAAGCACAACTAGGTGAGTACAAATATAATACCGGGTATTATAGGTAACATCCAACTGATGGAAGAGCCGGTGGCTGAGCGGACAGAACGCTGGACGCGAGATCCCGTGGTCCCGGATTCGATCCCAGGCGCCGGCGAGAAACAATGGGCAGTTTCTTTCACCCTGATGCACCTGTTACCTAGCAGTAAATAGGTACCTGGGAGTTAGTCAGCTGTCACGGGCTGCTTCCTGGGGGGTGGAGGCCTGGTCGAGGACCGGGCCGCGGGACACTAAGCCCCGAAATCATCTCAAGATATGAAAAGAGAAAGGTTTAGGAGTGGGCATAACGTGATATGTAACAGCATAGGAACACAACAACTCCCAGAACCCCATCAACCAGGTATCACAGTAGCAGCATATGCCACACTGGCAAGCGTCTGGTTATGCCTCAGCAACCTGGACAAAGATTCCTTCCGAACGATGAATGCATACTTTGTGAGAGCTATTATTGAGTATGCTGCCCCAGCATTGAGTCCCCACCTAAAGCAGCATAAACCAAAACTAGAAAAAGTCCAAAAAATATGTAGCAAGGCTCATTCCTGAGCTGTTGTTTGTTCTTTTAGATTCAGCTACTCGGAACATAAGTTCCAAGTAGCACGGTCTATGGTGAGCCCGTAGTGGACTTACCTGGCACAGGAGCGGGGCAAGTAGCACGGGCTATGGTGATCCCGTAGTGGACTTACCTGGCACAGGAGCGGGGCAAGTAGCACGGGCTATGGTGAGCCCGTAGTGGACTTACCTGGCACAGGAGCGGGGCAAGTAGCACGGGCTATGGTGAGCCTGTAGTGGACTTACCTGGCACAGAAGCGGGGCAAGTAGCACGGGCTATGGTGAGCCCGTAGTGGACTTACCTGGCACAGGAGCGGGGCAAGTAGCACGGGCTATGGTGAGCCCGTAGTGGACTTACCTGGCACAGGAGCGGGGCAAGTAGCATGGGCTATGGTGAGCCTGTAGTGGACTTACCTGGCACAGAAGCGGGGCAAGTAGCACGGGCTATGGTGAGCCCGTAGTGGACTTACCTGGCACAGGAGCGGGGCAAGTAGCACGGGCTATGGTGAGCCCGTAGTGGACTTACCTGGCACAGGAGCGGGGCAAGTAGCACGGGCTATGGTGAGCCCGTAGTGGACTTACCGGGCACAGGAGCGGGGCAAGTAGCACGAGCTATGGTGAGCCCGTAGTGGACTTACCTGGCACAGGAGCGGGGCAAGTAGCACGGGCTATGGTGAGCCCGTAGTGGACTTACCTGGCACAGGAGCGGGGCAAGTAGCACGAGCTATGGTTAGCCCGTAGTGGACTTACCTGGCACAGAAGCGGGGCAAGTAGCACGGGCTATGGTGAGCCTCCTCTCCTGAGCTAAGGGGACTCAGCTATGAAGAGAGACTGAGGGAACTGAACCTTACTATACTGGAGAACAGAAGGAACCGGGCAGACATGATAACGATGTACAAGATACTAAGGGGCGAGGATTTACACTGTAGATATAGAAGCAATTTTAAATAAAATTAAGGAACAGAAGAACGAGAAGACATAACTGAAAACTAGAAACACAGATGAGTCGCACAGATATCAGGCAAACTTGTTCAGCTTCAGAGTCGTAAATAAGTGGAACGGAATAAATGAGGCAGTTGTCAGAGCCAATTTCAAACACAAATGTAAATATGCTACAACAAATTAGTGAAAGGATTCACTGCATTGAGGTAATGATGATCGAAGGGCGGGGCTTAAGAGCTGATGCCTGACCCTCCAAGCACAACCAAGCGAGTGCAACAAGGTGAGTACACACACACATTTACACGATATGCACAACTTCAAACGTGCGCTGGATATGACAATGGACCGTAAGACCCGAGAATATTCAGACATTCGGGCATACTCAACATTCACAAATTGACTAAAAATGATGAACCAAAGACTTAAAAATCACCCCCGAGGCCAAGAGCCAAGAGGCCGAGAACGATGTCTCGCCACGAGAGAGTACAGCACCCAGCTAAGAAAAGCCCCAAGCTTGAAAAAGAAAAAGCGATAAGTTAACAGGCCACTTACACGAGCGATGAGGAAATATGACCCCCATGAAAATATATTTTTACCAAATTCAATTATCTGCTTGTTGAGCAATCACTATGGCAACCAAGGAGAGGGAGGGAGGGGAGTGAGGTAGGCAGGGAGGCAGGCAGGGAGGGAGGCAGGCAGGCAGGCAGAGAGGGAGGCAGGCAGGCAGGGAGGGAGGCAGGCAGGCAGGCAGGCAGGCAGGCAGGCAGGGAGGGAGGGAGGGAGGGAGGGAGGGAGGGAGGGAGGGAGGCAGGCATTCAGGCAGGCAGGTAGGCGGGCAGACATTCAGGCAGACATTCAGGCAGGCAGGCAGGCGGGCAGACATTCAGGCAGGCAGGCAGGCAGGCGGGCAGACATTCAGGCCGGCAGGCAGGCAGGCAGGCAGGCGGGCAGACATTCAGGCAGGCAGGCAGGCAAGACATTCAGGCAGGCAGGCAGGCAGACATTCAGGCAGGCAGGCAAGACATTCAGGCAGGCAGGCAGGCGGGCAGACATTCAGGCAGGCGGGCAGACATCAGGCAGGCAGGCAGGCGGGCAGACATTCAGGCAGGCGGGCAGACATTCAGGCAGGCAGGCAGGCGGGCAGACATTCAGGCAGGCGGGCAGACATTCAGGCAGGCAGGCAGGGGAGGGAGGCCTATAAAGCAAATATATTAATATCAAGAGGCAATTATCAACACAAACCTAAGTCATATAAGTATATAAAAATACAATAAAAATTGCAATAATAAATATTAACCAACAACAAACGTAGCCAAGGAACCGTGTAATTATAATATAATTAATTTGGAAGCTGGAAGCCAGACTTTCTACACAGCACAATGACTCAAAAAGTTTCCAGCTCAAAGTTCGAGAGGATAGGTTGAATGATTGGCTTGGCTTGGCTTGGCTTGGCTTGGCTTGGCTTGGCTTGGCTTGGCTGGCTGGCTGGCTGGCGGCTGGCTGGCTGGCTGGCACATACCTGGAGAGGGTTTCGGGAGTGCTTCTACTCCCCGAGCCCGGCCTGGGGCCTGGCTCGACTTGTGATAAAATGATCCGACAGGCTGTAGCAAGGAGCGGCCCGCTGGTCCAACCCGCTGACCTGGTTGGTTGGTTGGTTGGCTGGTTGGCTGGCTGGCTGGCTGGATGGCTGGCTAGCTGGCTGGCTGGCTGGCTGGCTGGCTGGCTGGCTGGCTGGCTGGCTGGCAGATTGGGCAGAATGGAGCCTTCTCGCCTTCTCTCAAGTAAAGTGCAGTCATATATTCGCTATTTTGTTTTAATTCCACACAAAGACATCTAAACTTAAAGATGAATGGCTCAATTATTATTTTTTTGCACAGTTGCCTAACAATTCCACTCTTTCAGCCGAAGGATTAAGCTCTCCCATGTTAGTCAATCTTAATCACAGTTTATGTACCTAATCTACTCAATAGAATGGCCAATATCGTTGATTATGAGTCGAGAGGCGGGACCCAACAGCCGTAGCTCGTCTCCATCAAATACACCAGGTGAGTACATCTAGGTGAGTCAAATAAATATAACCCAGAAAATCTAGTTGACTCAAATCATAGTTCGGATAATCCTACTCTAACCAGTCATAGTTCCCCCAATCCTAATATAGTCAATCATTTTCCGGCTTATCCTTATCTGGCCAATCGCATCTCTGCCGATACAAGTCTAATCAGAGCGCATCCAATCATAGATCGATCAATCGCATACTAGTCAGTCGCAGCCCAACCAATCACAGCCAGCCAGCCAATCACATCCCAGCCAATCAACGTGAAACGCGCTGGGAACATATTGACCATTTTTATTCAATGTTCCAGGCGATTTAAAACATGACATGGAACCCAGTGCTTGGACGTGCGTGTGTGAACAAGTCCCACGACCTTAGTTTGTGCGTAAAAAAAATATTATTACATATATAAATAAATAAATATATATATATATATAATATATTCGATAGCTTTCTTTCCAGCGCCTCAGCGTGGCGATACAGAGGGGAAATGCGCACTGCATCCAGGGTCCTGCCCGCCATCTGAGGAGCTGGAGGAACTCGACAACTATGATAACCATCTTGTAACCTATATGTAACTCCTTTTTTGTAACACAGTTCAAATAAAGCAAATATATATGTGTACATACAAAAGAATGGGGGTGGTAGGAGAAGAAAATATTAGTGTTCAGTGAGAAACCACAAGGTCTCCTCTGAATACGTTTTATTTTCTTCTCCGAGGCTATGGGTCCCCACATTGGCACCAGAGGTGGTACCCTCACAAACTCTTATATATATATATATATATATATCTATATATATATTATATATATATATATATATATATATATATATATATATATATATAAGTAGAAGTACCACCTCTAATGCAAGTGTAGGGACCAATAGCCTTGGAGAAGATAATAAAGTATTCAGAGAAGACCTTGTGGATTCTCACTGAGAACTTTAATATTTGCCTTGTCTATGTCCGATATGAGGATGAGAAAAAGTATGGAGCAAGCACAGTGCCCTGGGGGTCTGAGCTCTTTACGGTTAATGGACCGGATTTTATTTTGTTGAATTACACACCGAGTTCTGTAAGTCAGGAAATTGTAGATCCATCTCCCTATTTTTCCGGTAATTCCTTTTAAACGCTTTTATGTGCAATAACACCATGGTCACATTTGTCGAAGGCTTTTGCGAAATCTGTTTAAATTACATCAGCGTTTTGTTTGTCTTCCATAGCATCTAATGCCATATCATAGTGGTCCAGCAACTGGTACAGGCAAGAACGCTCTGTCTGAAACCATGTTGTCCGGGGTTATGGAGATGCTGTGATTCCATGTATTTTATGATCTTACCTGTTAGCACGCTTTCAAAGATTTTTATGATGTGTGATGTTAATGCTATCGGTATATGTGCTTCATTTTATATATTTCATTCACTTGCAGCATCGGAGCCTCGAACTCACGACCACGGAAGACAGCAGCTCTACCGACCTAACTAGGAATACCCACAATAAGAGAGTCCCAGAGACACAACTGGGCCTTTCAACCTCTCCGCGTTTATCTAACAAAATCTTGGGGCCAGATTCACGAAGCAGTTACGCAAGTACTTACGAACCTGTACACCTTTTCTCAATCTTTGGCGGCTTTGTTTACAATTATTAAACAGTTAATGAACTCCGAAGCACGAGGAGGCTGTTTATAACAATAACAAAGCTGATTGGGAAGTTTTCATGCTTGTAAACTGTTTAATAAATGTAACCAAAGCCGTCAAAGACTGAGGAAAGATATACACGTTCGTAAGGACTTGCTTCGTGAATCTGGCCCTAGGTCAGTGGGAGCTTCACCCGGCTGAGCCAGTCGGCCCGTGATGAGTATGTGGGCGAATGAGGACCAGAAACCCTAACAGGCCAAGCAGTCACCAAGGACGTCTGGCC
>WNGS01021324.1:7155971-7182670 GCA_020271785.1 Procambarus virginalis | reverse complement strand
ACTAATTATAATTAGTTGTGCCGCCTCTCTCGCTGGCTAACTGGTTCGCTCTCTCCCTCTCTTCTCCTCCTAAAGCCTCCTCCCACACCACCCCCACTCCACTCTTGTCACCAAGCATCCCACACTTCCCTCAGTCACTCCCCAGTCTCCCATGTCTCGTATTTCACCTCTCCCTGTCTTCCCGCAGCCTCTCCTTGTTGCCAGGAATCCTCCACATAACTCGTTACCATAAATCGCACAGCTTGGCTCGTAGTAATCCTCCCAGCCTCCAGCATGGGATTTCTTCCCCACGCCTCCAGAGGAAAAAAACTTACTAAAAGATAGGCAAGTGCCTGCATCCCTGCAGAGACGTACTCCCATCAAGCTGACTCTCTCTCTCTCTCTCTCTCCTCTCTCTCTCTCTCTCGTAACGCTGGCCAACTCTCCCACACTGGCAATAAAAAGCACAAAGATAAAGCTAGAAACTGAGAAACAATTCATTACTTTCGTCACTAGTTCAAAGAGCGTTCAAGAGCCCCCATCTTCGCCAGGGGGGAAGGAAGGAAGGAATTATCAGGGGAAAGCGCCAACCATTACGACTATATAGCACTGGAAGGGGTCAGGATAAGGATTTGGGATGGGACGGGGAAGGAATGGTATCCAGCCACTTGGACTTGGGGATTGAACGCCGACTGCAGAAGCGAGACCGTCGCTCTACCGTCCAGCCCAAGTGGTTGGGTTCGCCAGGGGGGAGTACTATCTATATTTCCCAAAAGACAATACGAAGCCGGAAGTTGCAATCGGAAGCAATGCAAATCGCCAAGAAACAAGAATGGGAAATGGTGAAAAATTCTAAGGTACACATCTCCAAGCCACCACTTTCCTCTCAACGATTTGAATTGTGACGTTTTATATATGACTGTGCACCTGCTCACTCCAGTCACATATGTATTAACTTGTATAATTTTTGTCCATGGTTTATACATCTAAATCTAAATCTAGATTATAGACCCATAATTATAATAATTGTTGCTACGTTATTATTATGACTTTGTTATGTAAACAATGTACTGTAATTGTGTAAATTAACGAAGTTATATATGTACAACCATTTATGTATAAGGTTTCCGGCTAATGTAAAATGTATTTTTATAAACCTTCAACAGTACCTGTTTTAGGCTTAATGATTGTATAATACCAAATGAAGTACACCCCTCCCTCCCTAAAATAAGACTTATATTCAGCCTTAAACTTCTCTTATATATCCCGGTCTTAATTTCCAGCGCCCCGGAGTGTGTGTGTAACTCCGGCCGTCTCTAGAGCTCTTGTTAACATCCTTGATAACGCTAAGGTGGGTCAGGCACACAAGGAGATCCCCCTCCCTCCTGCTCCTCGTGAGGGGGTGCTCTTCAAGCACCAGCGCCACAACACTCCAGGCACCAGGCCTCGAGGACGATCCCAGAGGCCGACCACCACAGGAGAGAAGAGGAGATGGTGGTGAAGGATGAGGGGGAATAACGGAGGAGAGGGAATAGTGGAGAAGGACGATGAAATAGAGGAGAGGAAGAGGATGACGAGGAAGGGGAAGAGGAGGAATGGGAGGAGGAGGAGGAGGCGTAGAAAGGATGAAGAGGAGGGGGTTGGAGAAGGAAGCGGATGAGGAAGGGGAAGCGGATGAGGGAGGGGAAGCGGATGTTTGTCCGTGAATACATTGGAGCAAGGATGAATAGGAATAATATCAATGTGGAACAGGAAAGTGGAAGAGGGATAAGGAAGAAAACGGAGAAGGGGGAGAGAAAAGGGAGTTATTAGGAAGAGGAGAAATACGGAGGAGGGAGCGGGGCAGGAGTGACGTAAGGGGAAGTGTAAAGGTCGAACCCAAGACCCTACAAGTTCAACTCCAAACTGAAGAATCCAAAATGTTTCAAAGCGACGTAAATCTGTCTTATCCGTAGCGGGAAGTCTCCAGGCTCTTTCCACCCACTTGTCCACAACCCTGACTCTAAAACATGGGGGTCCAGACAGACAGAGAAAAGAGAGGGAGAGACGGATGGGGCACGAGACTAAACCCCTCCTCATGACCACCTGCCACCGCTCTCCAGGATCCAGGAGTCACTTTTTTCCAGTCTTCTCCCTGGAATCCAGAGATCAGGGAGGCGTCCTTGTGTTCTCAGCATGCGTTTGGTGGCATGAGTCTTTCTTTCAGGCTTGACAATAGCACCTGGAGATCAAGGACGCTTCCTTCTCTTCCTGCCTTGTCTTCCCTCTCACAAAGTCATTTGTTCAAGATTTACAAGAAGCACCTCCGGGTGATTATGTCTGTTAAGCTTTTAGTTTTCTCAAGAACGAAAGTGATGACCAGTTTCTGGGCCCAACCACTTGGGCTGGACGGTAGAGCGACGGTCTCGCTTCGTGCAGGTCGGCGTTCAATTCCCGAAAGTCCAAGTGGCTGGATACCATTCCCTCACCCCGTCCCATCCCAAATCCTTATCCTGACCACTTCCAAGTGCTATATAGTCGTAATGGTTTGGCGCTTTCTCCTGATAGTTACCTTACCTTCTGGGATCAGCCGGGGTAATTACTGTATGAGGAGAAATCACTAAGGCAGTTTAACTGTCTAGCACTTGGAAGGGATATGGGAACAAGGAGCTGGGATATGAGGACGGAGGGAAGGAATGGGGGCCAACCACTTGCACCATTGGGGATCGAACTCCGACCAGCAAGATAGGAAGCCATCGCTGTATTGACCAGTCCAAATGGGTGGAAGTCCAAAGACACAGCCGAGTCCGAGATTATGAGAGCTGATGCGTCGCATTTTTTTACGGAGTCGAGTAATACGTTAAAAATGCGACGTGTTAGAACAAAGAACCATAATATTGACATTTTCTATGAATCTGTCTCGTACAGACCGACGGGTTACGTCCGTCTGTACGTTTCTGGATAGGAAAAAAACAGTTGCATTTTTGACGGAGTGGCAAACTGAAAAGACGGGCGGCCCCTGACACAGAAACTTGGTACACAGCGCCCCTGTCTCTCACAGAATTGTGAGGCTCCTTCAAGGGTCATCCACAGGGTATACGTTTCTCTTGAAGGACTATTCACAGCGTGTACAAGGTACACCTCTGCTCCTTGAAGGACCATTTACAGCGTGTACAAGGTACACCTCTGCTCCTTGAAAGGCCATTCACAGCGTGTACAAAGTACACCTGCATAAAACACTTGTATAATTGACATTATGAGTCCACAAAAGACCTTTCCTGGCGCTCAGCCTACCAAGGAGGCCTACTCAGAGGCCGGACCGCGGGGGACATTGATCCACGTAGCTAACAACAGGTTGTCAACAGCTGAAAATCATCCACAGGATAATTTGTCCAGTGTTCTACGACTACGCAAAACAGCCCAATTCGTCGTTTGTATCGAATATACTTCATACGTTACATGCCATAAATTCTTCATATTGAATCTCTGTCTCAAAGTTCCTCTTGAGATTATCGAATTCTGCAACATGTTATTAAGGTCTGGATTTAAGGTCTGGATTACCTTTACCGCAGTCCACGCTTCTTCAAAGGAAACAAATTTAGGCTATTTCTTGTAATCTGTTTTCATGGGGTATATATATTTATGAGGGAGGATGAGAGACGGGGGAGGAGAGGATAGTGGGGGAAGAGGAGGGAGAAGGAGAAGAGGGGAAGAGGATGAGAGAGAGAGAGGAGAGGTATAGCAAGGTGGACCTTGAGAGTGTTTGGTGGACCAAACTCTCACAAGTCAAGCCTGGTCTCAGGCAGGGCTTGGTGAGTAGAACTCCCAGAACCCCACCAACCAGGTATAGCAGAAGAGGGGAGAGAAGGATTATTTTATTATTAACATCTTTATTGACAAAATTAATTACAATTTTGCCTAATCTGAAGATTTTGATAGTCTGATTAAAGTGAGGATAATGCTAGAGAGAAGGAGAGATATAGCAGGGGAAGAAGAGAGAGAAGAGGCAGGATGATAAGGGGAACAATCTTATCTCAGTTCAACACGAGCCATCATTGTGTTCATGTGGGGGAGTAATGCCAAGGCAGGTAGAGCAGGGTATGGTAGGTCAGGGATGGACCGAGCCTTACAGGGCAGAGCAAGGAAGGATAGGGGGTAGGGAAGGATAGGGCAGGGAGATGCCTTGTATTTAACTCCACATTCGCGCCCTCACTGATAAAGCGTCCCATCCTTAACTGGACCACTACGTTATGCAAGAGGGAGAGGAGAGATGGAGAGCGGGAAGAGAAGAAGGAATGGGGAGAGAGAGAGAGGAAGAAATGTAAGAGGAAGAGACAGACGGAGAGCGACAAAATCTGAGTGACAGAGTGAATGATGAGTGTCCTGAGTTGATAGTAAACACGCCACTCATCCCTCCACTCACCACCAACCCTACACTCCCCACAATGATGCCCAGAATAACATATGAAATAAACACCAAGAGAAACCAAGCTGCCTCAAGCAACAACTTGTTGGACCAAGTTATTCCAGAACCCACTACAGGTATATTCCAGGTATACTGTGTTGCCAGAAGGGAGGGAGGTTGGGGTGGGGGTAACTTGGTGGTGGCACCATCCCCCGCCGCCTGCCTTAGGGCCACACACGGCTGACCACCACCAACAACTTGGTAACATTGACTATCAACAACACAAAACATTTTCCAACGAGGCCCAGAACAATATTTTTACCTCGGCAGCAACCTCGCGCGGGGAGAAAGGCGCCGCAATCTGTCCAGGTCTCCAGAGTCATGCATTCCATATTAGTGCAGACCAGGGGTCAGATTCACGAAGCAGTTACGCAAGTACTTACGAACGTGTACATCTTTCCTCAATCTTTGACGGCTTTCGTTACATTTATTAAACAGTTTATAAGCATGAAAACTTCCCAAACAGCTGTTGTTATTGTTATAAACAGCCTTCTGGTGCTTCGGAGCTCCTTAACTGTTTAATAATTGTAAACAAAGCCGCCAAAGACTGAGAAAAGATGTACAGGTTCGTAAGTGTTTGCATAACTGCTTCGTGAATCTGGCTCCAGGCTGGCTTCCTCCCTGGCATGCTCTAGCTTGCTAGCTCCTGCTCTCTCGCGCGCACACCAAAGAAGGATGGGCTGCGTCTTCCATGACTACCAGAATTCGTTAAGCACTGTCCCGCACAAGACGTTCTCCTGCAGCTTTAGGACTTGTTGAAACAGCTCGGGTAACTGGAATTAATGCGATGGTTGTGGCAGTACCTCTCGGACAGAAAAAAGAGGCTCGTGTTGAAACAAGAGTGCTGGTCATTTCTAATATATGTCTAACTATTCACCTTGAGGTGTGTTCGAGGATCAATGTCCTCGTGGCCCAGTCACTGACCACGCTTCCTGTTGACAGTCTAGTCACCCTAGTCAACCAGGCTGTTGGACACCGCTGTTCGCAGTCTGACATATGAATCACAGCCCGACTGATCAGGTATCCTTTGGAGGTGATTATAAACTCCCAGCTGGGGCATAAGGAGCTGGTTCGTATGTCACTGAAACACTCCCCCCCCCTCGAAAAAAGGGACCCTATGCACAGAGTCCTGCCAGAAGGATGAAGGACCTACACACAGAGTCCTGCCAGAAGGATGCTGAAAGACCTACACACAGAGTCCTGCCAGAAGGATGCTGAAAGACCTACACACAGAGTCCTGCCAGAAGGATGTTGAAGGAGGTGAAAGCTTCAGTGGTCGCTGGTGTTCACAGTAAAAGTCACGAGATAACAATGTCCTCGTCTACCAAGTTTTCATCCTAAACACACGAAGTTGTTGACTATCATTCATCGAGCGTTTCTCTATATACGAAACCTGAACATCTTACCTCAATCAAGGCGACAATATTTTCCGTTATTAAACCATTTATGAACTCCGGAGCGCTTCGAGGTTGCCAATAACGAATACTAACTTTTGGAACTTTGAGGTCGTTCGGAACTTTGAGTTCGGAACTTTGAGTTCAGAACGACCTCGTAGCGTTGTCGAGCTCGTAAACAGATTAATATAGACAAAGACACAGAGACACTTCTTCCCTCCTTCCTCTTTTACCCTGTCGTAGCTCAGTCGATTAAGGCCGTGTCTGGGATGCTCCCGGACGCAGGTTCGAATCCTCGTCACGGCCCTTGTGGATTTGTTCATTAGACAAAGACACCACCATGATCGAGGAAAGGCATCAATGGTGGCTGAGATATTACATTTTCCTCACCTTGCTTCTGCTCCTCTGCGTCGCCTCACAGCTGCGCGACACAACTTCCCTCACAAAATCTTCCCAAATCGTTTACCTGAAAATAAAAAGATGTGATATTTTAGTTTCAAGATGCGTAACTTCTCTCTAAAATAAGCAAGATTTTTTTTTAGTTTTTCTAAAGTTTACAAATACCTCAAGATGGAAAACTGAATAACTTTAATGCACAAAGCGACAAAAGGATTTAGGGGGTAAAAAATCGTATATTGAATGTCTAGTATGAATCACACACACAACACACACACACACACACACACACACACACACACACACCACACACAGTGTGTGTGTGTGTGTGTGTGTGTGTGTGTGTGTGTGTGTGTGTGTGTGGTGTGTGTGTGTGTGTGTGTGTGTGTGTGTGTGTGTGGGAAAAAAAAAAAGTAGTTAGTGTAGTTAGTAAACAGTTGATTGACAGTCGAGAGGCGGGGGCCGAAAGAGCAAAGCTCAACCTTCGTAAAATACAACTAAGTGAATACAACTAAGTGAATACACATGTGTGTGGTGTGTGTGTGTGTGTGTGTGTGTGTGTGTTGTGTGTGGTGTGTGTGTGTGTGGTGTGTGTGTGTGTGTGTGTGTGTGTGGGTGTGTGTGTGCGTGCGTGCATTTCTCTCACTGCCCAAGGAATCTGTTCTTACTAGAACAAAGAATAAAACAAAAAGTTACTTCTTGGAGGAACAACATGTCTATATTCACCGCATATAGGGATAATGCATGGATACATATGCATGGATAATGCATGGTTTATTGCATTATTGCATAAAAATGCAATAAACCACAATGCATGGATACAAACTTGGCGCCCTTCATCATGGGGTATAGATGAAATACTAAAGTTCCAAGCATTCCTCACACGCTTAAGGGGTACCTTAAGGCCAATTAATAATACCTTAATTACCGGAGAAAGAGCGCATCTGGGGGAGCATTTTGTTGTGATAACGTTTGGTATCCAGGAGCCAGCTGACTGTTATTGTTGGCCATCCATCACCCATCTAACACCTGCTTTTATAATCGCCCGAATTTACAATGTATCTCAATTATCTTATCCGCTGCTTTAGCCACGACAGCCTCGTAGCTTGAACCACTACGCCTGATACATTATCCATTACAGTNCGTAGGCAATTAAAGGCTAATCATCATTCATCACGTAAGCAATTAATGGCTAAGCATCATTTATTATGGGGCTGTTTCTCAAAGGCTTTATATGAGAAGTGACAGACTTAATACTTTAAGTAGGCCTACTGTCCAAGCTGGATGATTCCATAATTAATCTCCTGTAGGAGATTTAGGAGGATAAAGATTTGCTTACTAAAGGGGAATGCTGGCACTGTGCTAGGGATTCAATAAGCACTTACACAACTTCTTACGAACCTATGCATCTTTTCCCACTATTGGCAGACATTGTTTACATTTAGCACCCGTTAGACACCTGCTTGATGGGGTTCTGGGAGTTCTTCTACTCCCCAAGCCCTTGACCGAAGTAAACAGTTTACGAGCACCTAAAGTCCCCAAGCAAATGATATTATTGCTATGAACAGACTCCTGGTGCTTCAGAGCTCACAAGGTATTTAATAAATGTAAATAAAGGTGCCAAGGATTGAGAAAAAATGTACAGGTTCGGAAGTAATTGCGTAACTGAGGACTCCTTGTCCAGGAGAGGCTGGTAGAGTGAGGCGAACACCTTGGTCTTCCGGTATTATGGCTAGAAGCCACATAGTCTACTACAGCCCCGCTCCTGTGCCAGTTAAGTCCTCTACGGGCTCACCATAGCCCGTGCTACTTGCCCCGCTCCTGTGCCAGGTAAGTCCACTACGGACTCACCATAGCCCGTGCTACTTGCCCCGCTCCTGTGCCAGGTAAGTCCACTACGGACTCACCATAGCCCGTGCTACTTGCCCCGCTCCTGTGCCAGGTCAGTCCACTACGGGCTCACCATAGCCCGTGCTACTTGCCCCGCTCCTGTGCCAGGTAAGTTACAGGCTCACCATAGCCCGTGTTACTTGGAACTTGTTCCGAGTAGCTGAATCTGATACCTCCCACTGCCTGATACCTCCCTGATACCTGCTTGATACACTCTCCTACATATGCAGAGAGTAAGTCACAGTAACGTTGCTGAAGACAATAACCTAACCCACACATTTTATACACGTGTTGGTCAATTGCTCCTTTGCTAACTTTATTGCAGGTCAGTTGCATAGTCCAGATTTTTTTAGGGTATTGGAGTGAGTTACTTACACCGCCCCTAACTGTGGGTCAGTTCAATCTTACTTTGGTGATTGCCTGACGTTGGTTCCCCAGGCTCAACGTACCCGCGGCCCGGTTTCTGACTAGGCCTCCTGGTTGGTGGTCTGGCCAACCAGGCTGCTAGATGTAGCTGATCGCAGCCTGGTTGATCAGCTATCCTTTGGAGGTGTTGATCAGGTTCTCCTTTGTGTAATAATCAACAAAGTCATGATCATCAGCCGTGAAGAGTTCAGTTCCTCAGAGTACTGTGCTTGCTCCAGTACTGTGTTACTTGTTCTTAGTAAGAAAAACTTGTTACTTGTTACTTAGTAGAAAAACAGCATGTCAAGGATTTGGGAATAATGATGTCCGACGATCTAACGTTTAGGGAGCATAACCAAGCAAATATCGCATCAGCCAGAAAAATGATCGGATGGATTACGAGAACTTTCAAATCCAGGGATCCCATCACAATGGTTGTACTCTTCAAGTCACTTGTGTTGTCCCGTCTCGAATACTGCTCAGTACTCACTTCCCCCTTCAGAGCAGGAGAGATTGCTGAAATAGAGGGAATACAGAGAACATATACGGCACGCATAGACGAGATAAAACACCTAAATTATTGGGATCGTCTCAAAGCTCTCCAAATGTACTCTCTAGAAAGGAGACGAGAGAGATACCAAATAATATACACGTGGAAAATACTGGAGGGCCAGGTCCCAAATCTACACAGTAAAATAACAACGTACTGGAGTGAACGATATGGAAGAAAATGCAAGATTGAACCAGTGAAGAGCAGAGGTGCCATAGGCACAATCAGAGAACACTGTATAAACATCAGAGGTCCGCGGTTGTTCAACGTCCTCCCAGCGACTATAAGAAATATTGCCGGAACAACCGTGGACATCTTCAAGAGAAAACTGGACTGTTTCCTAAGAGAAGTCCCGGATCAGCCGGGCTGTGGTGGGTATGTGGCTCTGCGGGCCGCTCCAAGCAACAGCCTGGTGGATCAAACTCTCACAAGTCGAGCCTGGCCTCGGGCCGGGCTTGGGGAGTAGAAGAACTCCCAGAACCCCATCAACCAGGTATCAACCAGGTTCTCATCCTCATATCGTACACAGACAAGGACAGAAAAGTATAGTACCGTATCATCCTATGCTCATGATACTAGGAATTTCATATAAATCAGGCATGTCAACTGACCACAGAAAATAACATGATGTTTAACGTAATGTGAGATGAGTTCCAGCTCCTGCGCTATGGAAAAATCGAAAATGTGAAACCGGAAACCATGTATATAAAACTTACTCAAATCACAACATAAGAACATAAGAATAAAGGTAACCGCACAAGGCCTATGGGCCCATACAAGGCAGCTCCTGAACGAAAGACCAATATAAAAGATTTAGGACCAAGGAAGGTCTTCATCGAGTAAGAAGACCTAACTTTTAGAGAACACAACAAAACTGGTGTGAGGTTGGGTAAAAAAAAAAACAAAAAAAAAAAAAATTCAAAGCTGGAGAAATTACTGACCTGGGGCCAGATTTACAAAACAGTTACGCAAGTACTTACGAACGTGTGCATCTTTTCCAATCTTTGACGGCTTTGGTTACATTTATTAAACAGTTTACGTGCATGAAAATCTCCCAATCAATTGTATTCTTTTATGCTTCGGAGTTCATTAACTGTTTAATAATTGTAAACAAAGCCGCCGAAGATTGAGAAAAGATGTTCAGGTTCGTAAGTGCTTGCGTAACTGCTTCGTGAATCTGGCTCCTGGCGAGGATGGAAAGATCTCTTACTGCTAGAACCCTTTCAACAAAACACCTAAACTACTGGGACCGCTTAAAACTTTCTAAACCTCAAAAAGAGTACATACAGGCGGGAGAAATGCATAATAATGTACACATGGAAAATATTAAGAGGGTTCCACTGAATCACAGACATTTTCAGGTGTTGGTGGACAGTGTAAGTGTGATGTATTAAGTGTGAGGACAGGTTGACTTCACGCCCGTAATGAAGGCACATCATTTGCAGTGCAAGATCCGGGCTATAACCTAACCTAACCTAACTGGGGGGAAATGTGGGGAATGGTACATGAAGAGGGTAGTGAAGGGACAGGGAATGGGAAATGAGTAAATGGAAATGGTGACGGGGGGGGGGGAAGAATTAGTAACAAGGGTAAACTAATAAATAAGAATAAAATACAGATAATGAGGAAAATAAAGGCAATTGTAAAATACCAGAAAATGGGA
Organism: Procambarus virginalis; assembly: GCA_020271785.1. Taxonomy (NCBI): domain Eukaryota; kingdom Metazoa; phylum Arthropoda; class Malacostraca; order Decapoda; family Cambaridae; genus Procambarus; species Procambarus virginalis. The sequence goes on along the minus strand of WNGS01021324.1, from coordinate 7,171,949 downwards.
AATTAATGGCAGTGGAACGCAACTTAAAATATATATACATTGGTACTAAACTGTGAAAGAGAAACATTTACCACTAAACTGTGAAAGAGAAACATTTACCACTAGACTGGGAAAAGTAACATTTACCACTAGACTGGGAAAAGTAACATTTACCACTAGACTGGGAAAAGAAACATTTACCACTAGACTGAGAAAAAGAAACATTTACCACTAGACTGAGAAAAAGAAACATTTACCACTAGACTGGGAAAGAGAAACATTTACCACTAGACTGGGAAAGAGAAACATTTACCACTAGACTGGGAAAGAGAAACATTTACCACTAGACTGGGAAAGAGAAACATTTACCACTAGACTGGGAAAGAGAAACATTTACCACTAGACTGGGAAAGAGAAACATTTACCACTAGACTGAGAAAAAGAAACATTTACCACTAGACTGGGAAAAAGAAACATTTACCACTAGACTGAGAAAGAGAAACATTTACCACTAGACTGAGAAAGTTTGAACATCTGCAGTAATCTGCCTTAAACGAATCATTCACGCCGTGAAGGAGCAACGAGTCTAGAGGAGTGATAAACTGTGGAGAGAGAGAGAGAGAGAGAGAGAGAGAGAGAGAGAGAGAGAGAGAGAGAGAGAGAGAGAGAGAGAGAGAGAGAAAATGGGGAGTGAGTATATTTATAGAGGTTTGGTGTGTACTCACCTAATTTACCTAATTGTGCTTGCGGGGGTTGAGCTCTGGCTCTTTGGTCCCGCCTCTCAACCGTCAATCAACAGGTGTACAGGTTCCTGTGAGACCTGTTCCTGTGTGTGTGTGTGTGTGTGTGTGTGTGTGTGTGTGTGTGTGTGTGTGTGTGTGTGTGTGTGTGTGTGTGTGTGTGTGTGTTCGTGTGTGTTCGCGTGTGTGTGTGTGTGGGTGAAAATAAGAGTGAAGTATGCATGCATGCGAGGGTGTGTGCGTTAGTATGTTCACCTGCATATGGGCGCGTCAAACAAAGGAAAGCGCGCGCGCACACGCACACGCACGCACACACACACACACACACACACACACACACACACACACACACACACACACACACACACACACACACACACACACACACATACATCAATGCTCCCGTCGCCCAACAAAAGACGGAATAATTCAGTTCATAAAAGAAACACACTGATAATTACAGCCAACTAAAAATAAACAAAGGTGCGCCTCACGCTCAACAAACACACACTCAAAGAGAACACACACAATATGATCATCGCAATCCAGCGAGACAAACAAAACGCATTGTTTGCCAGCGTTTGCAGCTGCGGGAATTGAACAACGGAACGTGATACGAAATCTCTTTTATATGGATATACAGCAACAAGTTACTGGAACAAGAATGAACCTCTATTCAATTAAGGAGCAACAACAGTTAATAGCAAAAAGATTAACCTATAAACAGGCCCTACTAAAAGTAACTCTCAATTGCAGGGCAATTAATAACATGTCTTGTATGTGACAAACAGATTTGATAGAATATTTGTTTGCAATATTACTGATGAACGTTGCAGTTTTGTAAACAGTTGATGCAAAGTTGTATTCTGCTGACAAATACAGTAATACTAAGTTGTATTCTGCTGACAAATACAGTAATCCAAAGTTGTATTCTGCTGACAAATACAGTAATTCAAAGTTGCCACTAATACAAAGATGTATGCTGCTGACACCATACAGTACTAATACACGAAAGTCTGTATTAACGAGACAACCATTTCTCCTCCTTTAGACGGCAATCGGAAGCCTCTTATCTAATGGTGATTTCAGCATCGTTCCATTTTCAGGAACGTATTCTCAGGGTACGTATTCTCAGTGACGTATTCTCAGGGGACGTATACTAAGGAACGTATTCTCAAGAACCTATTCTCAGGGACGTATTCTAAGGAACGTATTCTCAGGGAAATATTCTTAGGGACAAAACCTCAGGGACATATTTCTTATCTAATGGTGTAGATAAGTGTTGAGTTGACCTTGTGACCTTGAAGGACCCGGGATGCAACCATTCAACCATTACTAACTTTACGAAGTTTTCTGTTTAGAAAACATACCTGATTACTATATATTCCCGTTGGCCTTGAAATATATATGAAAGCAACGCAGCAAGGATGAACAAACAGGAGGGATTTTGTATTATATTGCTGTTTGAACGGTATATTTAGGCAGTCGTTGATGGGGGATGTGCCCCTGCGACACGACACAAGCAAATGGATCACACAGGCGTCAGTGACACCAACATAAAGTAAGTAATTATCAATAGAAGGCACCAAACCGGGATGGTTATGTAGCACCATCAAATGTGCGGGATAATCAGAGGGCGCTAAATATCACCAAGGATGCCAATACGAGAACAGAAACGCATAAGGCGAAAGATATCAAAAGTATCCGAGTCACCAAGAATACTATCGAGGGACAAGTGACCGCGAGGGACGGTCGGAAAACAAGACACGCTCGTCCCGGAAGTCAGGACATTCAACAAGGATATGCACGACCGTAAGAGGGACAATGTAATTAGGACAGTAAGGAGCAGGGCGGCGCTCCATCAAGTGGCCATGAGTTAAGCAAGTATGGCCAATACGCAACCTCGCCAGAGCCGTTTCCCATCGCCGGTTAGGGTGGTAGGAGGACGGCCACGACACACAACCTTTAAGAGAACGTAGTTTGTTACCAGTAACAGACGACCAACAAGCCTGCCAACGGGTAAGGATGGAGGAATGGATAACCGGGTAAAAGTCGGAATAAGGAATACCTTTATGAGAGATGGGACAAGAGCGGACAGCTTCCCTGGCGGCAGCATCTGCACGCTCATTTAAAGAGACACCAATATGGCTGGGAACCCAACAAAACTCAACCGACTTAAATTTACTGTGAACAAGAAACAGCCAATGCTGGATCTTGACAACCACTGGATGAACCGGATTAAAGGACCCGAGAGCCATGAGGGCACTACGAGAGTCAACAACAACTACAAAGGAAGACTGACAACGAGAAAGCAGGAGACGAAGAGCATAGAGAATAGCATAAAGTTCCGCTGTGAAGATGCTAGTCTCCGGAGGTAAGTGACACATGTAAGTGTGATCAGGAAAAACAACAGAGTAGCCAACACCGTCAGGAGACTTAGACCCATCAGTGAAGACGGAAACGGAGCGGGAGTGAGAAGAAAAGTACTCAAGGAAAAGGCGTTTTAGAACCGTAGGAGGGGTAAAAGCTTTAGTGATGCGGGTCAAGGATGTACAAAACTGTGGAAGGGGGACTCTCCACGGGGGCAAAGAAGGAACAACACGGGGAGAAATATTAGAAATACGAACGGAAAGAGAATCCTGTAAGCGAGATAACCGGACAGAAAGAGGAAGGTGGTGAAGAGGAACAGGAACTACAGGAGGGGTAAAAGTTAAAGCACGACAGAGGCGAGAGGAAAGATGTTGTAAGGACCGCGCAAGATAGCGAAGACAGTAGCGATCACGGCGGTCCTGGAGAGACAGGAAGCCAGTGTCAACATACAACCTGAGGACGGGAGTCGAACGAAAGGCACCAGAACTGAGGCGCAACCCAGTATGGTGCAAAGCATCAAGACGGCGAAGAGCAGAAGAAGCAGACGAGTAAGCAGGGCAACCATAATCGAGCTTAAGACAGGACGAGAGAGGAATGTAAAGCAAGGAGAGTGCGCCTATCCGCTCCCCAAGAAGTATGGGACAATACCCGAAGGAGGGCAAGGGCCTTAGAGCACTCAACACGGAGGTAAGAGATATGGGGAGACCAAGACAAACGAGTGTCAAAGAATAACCCCAACACCAACATAAAATAGACTTGAGTATATTCGTGTATCTCTGGGCTTATCCTTGCCTGCGGGGCGCCACAAGTCACTCTTGACAGTGACGCCACAACACCAGTGACCAATACTGCTGTCCCCTCCCCGTTCCCTGATACACAGGGGGTGTTCTCATCGGCTGGGACACATCCGACATCGACAACCTATCGACCTCCACACTTGCTGTCCCACCACCACCACCACCACTAGCATGCTGCTGCCGTCACCACCACAACCACAATCATCACCACCACTAGCACTTTCCTATTGCTGCCTCCACTGCTTGATACCTACTTGATGGGGTTCTGGGAGTTCTTCTACTTCCCAAGCCCGGCCCGAGGCCAGGCTTGACCCCGGGTCTCTCGACCTACTTATTACACCTCTGCTTTTCAATGGGGTTATTTTACACTTCTTATCATAACTCATGGTACTCACCTAGTTGTGCTTGCGGGGGGGGGGGGGGGGTTGAGCTCTGGCTCTTTGGTCCCGCCTCTCAACTGTCAATCAACTGGTGTACAGATTCCTGAGCCTACTGGGCTCTATCATATCTACATTTGAAACTGTGTATGGAGTCAGCCTCCACCACATCACTGCCTAATGCATTCCATCTTGCTCTTACGGTCCGTGTGTAAATTTGGAACCAGTCCCTCTAATACAATATGTTCAAATTTTAAATTATTATGAATTTCTTCCGCCTGCATTCTGGTGAATACAGATTTAAACATGTTAAGCGATCTCAGTAATTTAGACGTTTTATTGTGTGAATTCCAGCAGTAAAGGATCTCTGCACGTTCTCCTGGTCTTTGCAATTTCTCCATGTTTAGATGAGGCTGTTAGTGTACAACAATATACCACCCTAGAGAGCAGTAGTTTATTTAACAGTATCATCATTCCTATGGCATCTCTTGTTTGGGAGGTCCTTGTCACCCAACCTCTCATTTTTCTTGCAGCCGTAACAACTACTTGTGTTCTTTAGAAGTAAGGTCTTCCACCATTATTCCCAAATCTTTTATATCGGGTTTCCGGTCTATAGTGTGATTTGTCTGCGTTTTATTTGTAGTTTCCGTTTTCCATATTGCAGGAGCTGGAACTTATCTTCATTAAAGATCATGTTATTTTCTGTTAAAAATGCGACATAATATTAACAATTAAAACACTGTAATATTGAAGTTTTCTATGAATTGGCCTCGATAGGTTAGGTGGGTTGTTTGGGTTCACGCGTTTCTGGTAAGGCTGGACGGTTGAATTTATTACGAAGCCGCAAAAGGAGAGCAGAGACAGGTCTACCACAGTCACCCTCCTAGCTGCATAGACAGTGCGTCACCTTCAACAAAATAGTCTGAATGTTCACCATTTTTGTAAAACTATCTCCATCAAACATTTAACGTTCCTTTATCCGTCATATTTGACAGCCTTCCCCAGAGTACTTACTCTTCTACGGTGTAGAAGCTCATATCATAACCCCCTCTCCCCCTCCCCCCCACACACACACATATATATATATATATATATATATATATATATATATATATACATATGCAAACAAGCCTGAATGGTCCCCAGGACTAGATACAACTGAAAACTCACACCCCAGAAGTGACTCGAACCCATACTCCCAGGAGCAGCGCAACTGGTATGTACAGGGATGCCTTAAACCTCTTGACCATCACGACCGGACATAAGGAAGTGATAGCCGAGGCTATATGAACCACTTCCCCGCCGGCACTCGGATGGTAATCTTGGGCATAGCATTTTATCAAATCACCTCATTTTTGGGGCAACACGTGAGGAACACAAATGCAAACAAGCCTGAATGGTCCCCAGGACTAGATACAACTGAAAACTCACACCCCGAAAGTGACTCGAACCCATACTCCCAGGAGCAACGCAACTGGTATGTACAGGGATGCCTTAAACCACTTGACCATCACGACCGGACATAAGGAAGTGATAGCCGAGGCTATATGAACCACTTCCCCGCCGGCACTCGGATGGTAATCTTGGGCATAGCATTTTATCAAATCACCTCATTTTTGGGGGCAACACGTGAGGAACACAAATGCAAACAAGCCTGAATGGTCCCCAGGACTAGATACAACTGAAAACTCACACCCCAGAAGTGACTCGAACCCATACTCCCAGGAGCAACGCAACTGGTATGTACAGGATGCCTTAAACCACTTGACCATCACGACCGGACATAAGGAAGTGATAGCCGAGGCTATATGAACCACTTCCCTGCCGGCACTCAGATGGTAATCCGGGATGGTGATCGGCGGGGAAGTGGTTCATATATGTGTGTATATGTATGTATTAACACGATGTACTGAACAGGGTGAGAATAGCTTGAGCTACCTCATCCCTTTATGTGTATTTTACATCAATAAACTTATTTCAATTTCAATTTCCCATTCCCTTGACCTCCCATGTGGCCATCTCTATCTCTCTCCCTCTCCCCCATTACCCCAGTCTGGTGTTCCCTTCCTGCGCCTCAGGCCGAAGTAAACCCTACTTTTGTAGCTAAATTTTAACACAACTGGTTATTTTTAAATTTTCCCCAGCACCCTGGGGGTCGAACCTGGCCCCAGGCCGGGCTCGGTGACAACTCCCGGATCCCTCTCCAGGTATGCTCCAGATATATCCCGGTTAGTTAGCCTCTTGAACCTTTCTCCCCCCACCCCCCCAAAAAAAATCCCCAGATGGCAGAGAGAACTGTCTTGGCAATTTCCCTGTGAGCGTGTTCCCCCCCTTACCATCACTCACACCAGCTTGTAATCCTTGCCTTTTAATTAGAGAATTAATAAAACCCCGGTACACACACACCCCACCATCATTACCACCGTATAGTCTGTCCTTAACTCTCTCTCTCTCTCTGGTTCCCAGGTCGAGACGGTTCGCCCCGATGACCCCTGGTCGTCAGGTGGAGCCAGTCCTCCCAAATAACCCCCAACTCCCCCCAGGCGACCCGGGAATCCCCGGAGGAGCCGCTAGCAACATACAGAAGCGACTTTACCAACTTGCCGAGCGTTCGTGCGTGTCCACCACCAAGTGTGTCTCCCTTTTTAATATCCTAATATGAGCGTGGCCATGCGTGTTTCAAACACCTTTCCCCTCTCCCTCCCATCCCTTAACCCTCCCAACACTTACCCCACTATCTCTCCCACACCCCTTTCTCTACCTTCAAACCTCCTTCCCTTCTTTCCCATCCTCCCCTTCGCTGGCACCATCTCTCTTTCCACACTACCTATCATCTTTTCTTTCTCTACCCACTTTCTATCCCTCCTCTTTCCCTGCCTCCACTTCTCCCTCTTTCCCTCCTCTCTCTGTTCCTCCTCTCCCAGCACCTCCCACACTGAAATAACGTCAAACCTAGTTATGTACAACCTGCATATATGCATGTATTATTCAATAACTCGAAACATTTATAATGACCCGACATTCAATATGTATTTAAGTAATTTCCATGGTCGTTGCTGCGTACACATGCAGAATTATCAGTGAAAATGAAAGGTTAACATCTATTTAGTTACCTGTTAACGGAAAGGTTATCTGTTGTGCCGGGCCTTGGCACTACTCTGCCGGGCCTGGCACTACCCTGCCGGGCCTGGCACTACCCTGCCGGGCCTGGCACTACTCTGCCGGGCCTGGCACTACTCTGCCGGGCCTGGCACTACCCTGCCGGGCCTGGCACTACCCTGCCGGGCCTGGCACTACCCTGCCGGNAGTCTCCTTACCTTGAGGATACCTTGAGGTGCTTCCGGGGCTTATCGCCCCGCGGCCCGGTCATCGACCAGCCTCCTGGTTGCTGACTGATCAACCATGCTGTTGGACGCGGCTGCTCGCAGCCTGACGTATGAGTCACGCCTGGTTGATCAGGTATCCTTTGGAGGTGCTTATCCAGTTCTCTCTTGACACTGTGAGGGGTTTGCCAGTTATGTCCCTTATGTGTAGTGGAAGCGTGTTGAACAGTCTCGGGCCTCTGATGTTGATAGAGTTCTCTCTCAGAGTACCAGTTGCACCTCTGCTTTTCAACGGGGGTATTCTGCACATCCTGCCATGTCTTCTGGTCTCATGTGATGTTATTTCTGTGTGCAGGTTTGGGACCAGCCCCTCTAATATTTTCCACGTGTAATTATTATGTATCTCTCCCGCCTGCGCTCAAGGAATACAGATTTAGGCTCTTTAGTCGGTCCCAATAGTTTAGATGTTTTACCGAGTGGATTCTAGCAGTAAAGGATCTCTGCACGCTCTCCAGGTCAGCAATTTCTCCAGCAGTGAAAGGGCTGTCATTGTGCAGCAGTACTCCACTCTAGAGAGCACAAGCGTTTTGAAAGTGTCATCATCGGTATAGCATCTCTAGTGTGAAAAGTCTTGTTATCCAACCTGTCATTTTTCTTGCAGTTGTGACGGCTACTTTATTGTGTTCTTTAAAGGTAAGGTCTTCCGACATGAGTACACCCAGATCCTTTACATTGCCTTTTCGTTCTATGTTATGATTGCCTGAGTTTTGTACGTGGTTTCCGTTTTTATATTTTCTTTTTTCCATAGCGCATGAGCTGGAACTTGTCTTCGTTAAACACCATATTATTTTCTGTAGCCCATAGAAAGACCTGATCTACATCTGACTGGAGGTTCGCCGTGTCCTCTATGTTGCCTACTCTCATGAAGATCCTAGTGTCATCTGCAAAGGATGATACAGTGCTATAGGTTGTGTTCTTGTCTATGTCCGATATGAGGATGAGAAAAAGTACTGGAGCAAGCACAGTACCCTGGGGGACTGAGCTCTTAACGGTTGACGGGTTGGATTTTATTTTGTTGACTATTACACATTGGGTTCTGTTGGTCAGGAAATTGTAGATCCATCTGCCTACTTTTCCGGTAATTCCTTTTGAGCGCATTTTATGGGCAATAACACCATGGTCACATTTATCAAAAGCTTTTGCGAAATCTGTGTAAATTACATCAGCGTTTTGTTTGTCTTCCATAGCATCTAATGCCATATCATAGTGGTCCAGCAACTGCGACAGGCAAGAGCGCCCTGTTCTGAAACCATGTTGTCCGGGTTATGGAGATGCTGTGATTCCATGTATTTTGTGATCTTACTTCTTAGCACTCTCTCAAAATTTTTATGATGTGCGATGTTAGTGCTATCGGTCTGTAATTTTTTGCCTCTGCCTTATTTCCTCCTTTATGAAGTGGTGCTATCTCTGCTGTTTTTAGTATATCAGGAATAACGCCAGTATCTAGGCTTTGTCTCCACAGAATGTGAAGGGCCTGCGATAGTGGTTTTTTACAGTTCTTGATGAATATGGAGTTCCAAGAATCCGGGCCTGGTGCGGAGTGCATAGGCATACTGTTTATGGCTTCTTCAAAATCCAGTGGGGATAGGGTGACGTCTGATATATGATTTGATGTTGGTATCATATCCATGAAAAATTCATTTGGGTTATCGATCTTTAGTGCGTTTAATGGCTCGCTGAAGACAGAGTCGTATTGCTTCCTCAGTAGCTCGCTCATTTCTTTGTTGTCATCGGTGAAAGTTCCATCTTCCTTTCGCAGGGGCCCGATACTAGATGTGGTTTTTGATCTTGATTTTGCATAGGAGAAAAAATATTTCGGGTTTCTCTCTATTTCACTGATGGCCTTTTGCTCTCTTTCCCTCTCCTGCGTTTTGTATGATTCTTGTAGCTTGAGTTCAATTTTTCCTATTTCGCTACCTAACCTTCTTCGCCGTTCCTGAGATAGGGTGCGACTCTCAAGTTGTACCGCGATTCGTTTTCTTCGCCTATATAGGGAACGACGTTCTCGTTCCAATCTGCATCTCTTCCTCTTTTTTCTTAGGGGGATGCGGTTTGTACATATTTCTAGTGCTACTGAGCTTATTTTTTCCAGGCACTGGTTCAGGTTCGCATTTCCTAGCTGTTCTTCCCAGTTTATTTCTGTGAAGTCCTGGTTTATTTGCTCCCAGTTTATCTGTTTATTATTGAAGTTGAATTTGCTGAAATCTCCTCCACCGGGAATCTGGACTGGTTTTGAAGGTCTATTCCCCATGGTTGTCATAACTTCAATTAAGTTGTGATCTGAGTAACAGGTATTTGTAATCATTATGTTCCTGATCAATTCATCATTATTAGTGAAAATGAGGTCCAGCGTGTTCTCCTTCCTGGTTGGTTCTACTATTTGCTGGTTTAAGGCAAACCTGTCGCACATCCGTAGCAGGTCATTTGCATGTGCCTGTTCATTAAGGCTACTTCCTGGTATTCTTTCTGATATTACTGTATTAGCCAGGTGCTTCCATTTCAGGTGCCGTAGGTTGAAGTCCCCAAGCAGGATGATGTCGGAGCTGGATTTGTGAGGTTTTCCAAGCAGTGTTCTACTTTCATTAGTTGGTCTTTAAACTGCTGAGGGTTTGCCTCCGGTGACTTATATACAAGGACAATAACTACATTATAATCTCTCTTTTGATTATCAGCACTTCCACCATATCAGTATAAAGTATAGTGCTGGCTATACTTTATACACAGGTGTAGAACAACATCAGTTAAACCTGACATTTCAGGCATAAAGTGAGTGACAATTAGCTAAGAATTGGAAATTGGAAATACGATATATTGTAAAGACACAATGTATACAATGAAATTAGGATAATGAGACAATTAGCATGAGAATTAGAATAAACTAATCAGACCATAAGTAGCTGTTGTAACGCTGACACTATTGTAGTTCACAGTCATTGTAACATTCGTAAGTTTGCCAGTGTGTAACACAACACACCTGGTCAGGTAACACCACACACCTGGTCAAGTAACACCACACACCTGGTCAAGTAACACAACACACCTGGTCAGGTAACACCACACACCAGGTCAGGTAACACCACACACCTGGTCAGGTAACACCACACACCTGGTCAAGTAACAACACACACCTGGTCAAGTAACACCACACACCCGGTCAAGTAACACCACACACCTGGTCAAGTAACACCACACACCTGGTCAGGTAACACCACACACCTGGTCAGGTAACACCACACACCAGGTCAGGTAACACCACACACCTGGTCAGGTAACCACACACCAGGTCAGGTAACACTACACACCTGGTCAGGTAACACCCACACACCTGGTCAAGTAACACAACACACCTGGTCAAGTAACACCACACACCTGGTCAGGTAACACCATACAGCTGGTCAGGTAACACCATACAGCTGGTCAAGTAACACCACACACCTGGTCAAGTAACACCACACACCTGGTCAGGTAACACCATACAGCTGGTCAGGTAACACCACACACCTGGTCAAGTAACACAACACACACCTGGTCAAGTAACACCACACACCCGGTCAAGTAACACCACACACCTGGTCAAGTAACACCACACACCTGGTCAGGTAACACCACACACCTGGTCAGGTAACACCACACACCAGGTCAGGTAACACCACACACCTGGTCAGGTAACCACACACCAGGTCAGGTAACACTACACACCTGGTCAGGTAACACCACACACCTGGTCAAGTAACACAACACACCTGGTCAAGTAACACCACACACCTGGTCAGGTAACACCATACAGCTGGTCAGGTAACACCATACAGCTGGTCAAGTAACACCACACACCTGGTCAAGTAACACCACACACCTGGTCAGGTAACACCATACAGCTGGTCAGGTAACACCATACAGCTGGTCAAGTAACAAATGGCCGCCAGGGGCTGCGTCACTCTCTTAATTGCCCAATACTCCAATTATGTCCTTTAAGTGTTATTAGGGTCATTTCTCATTGCTGAAATTGGTCATAATTTGTGAGAACGTTACCAGCCAGGGCCAGGCGTTACCAGCCAGGGTCAGCAGTTACCAGCCAGGGGCCAGGCGTTACCAGCCAGGGTCAGGCGTTACCAGCCAGGGGCCAGGCGTTACCAGCCAGGGTCCAGGCGTTACCAGCCAGGGTCAGGCGTTACCAGCCAGGGCCAGGCGTTACCAGCCAGGGTCCAGGCGTTACCAGCCAGGGTCCAGGCGTTACCAGCCAGGGCCAGGCGTTACCAGCCAGGGGCCAGGCGTTACCTGCCAGGGGCCAGGCGTTACCAGCCAGGGTCCAGGCGTTACCAGCCAGGGGCCAGGCGTTACCAGCCAGGGCCAGGCGTTACCTGCCAGGGCCAGGCGTTACCACCCAGGGCCAGGATTCATCACTTACCCAACCACTTACGAAACCCGTAGATCTTTCCTTAATCATGGCGCCTGTGTTTACATTTATTAAAAAGGTTTACGGGATTTGAAACTTAAGAACAACTTAACTTTATTATTGTCATAAATAACTTCGTAATGCTTCGGAGCTCATTAACTGTTAAATATATGTAAACAAAGCCGCCATGATTAAGAAAAGATGTACAGGTTTCGCATCTGGTTTGAGTAAATGCTTGACGAACACGGGCTCTGAATAGCACAGTCTTCCTAAATAATATTACATCTTAAATTAGACAAAAATTCGCCGTAAAAGTTACCTTTGTGCGAGTGTGTGTGTACTCACCTAATTGTGCTTGCGGGGGTTGCGCTTTGGCTCTTTGGTCCCGCCTCTCAACTGTCAATCAACAGGTGTACAGGTTCCTGAGCCTATTGGGCTCTATCATATCTACACTTGAAACTGTGCATGGAATCAGCCTCCACCACATCACTGCCTAATGCATTCCATTTGTCAACCACTCTCACACTAAAAAAGTTCTTTCTAATATCTAAAACAATAGTGTTGACTACTAAACACTAAAATAGTGTGTGTGTAATTACCTAAGTGTAGTTACGAGATGAGAGCTACGCTCGCGGTATCCCGTCTTCCTAGCACTCTTTGTCATATAACGCTTTGAAACTACTGACGGTCTTGGCCTCCACCACCTTCTCACCTAACTTGTTCCAACTGTCTACCACTCTGTTTGCGAAAGTGAATTTTCTTATATTTCTTCGGCATCTGTGTTTAGCTAATTTAAATCTATGACCTCTTGTTCTTAAAGTTCCAGGTCTCAGGAAATCTTCCCTATTGATTTTATCAATTACTGTTACTATTTTGTATGTAGTGATCATATCACCTCCTTTTCTTCTGTCTTCTAGTTTTGGCATATTTAATGCCTTTAACTTCTCCTCGTAGCTCTTGCCCTTCAGTTCTGGGAGCCACTTAGTAGCGTGTCATTGCACCTTTTCCAGTTTGTTGATGTGCTTCTTAAGATATGGGCACCACACAACCGCTGTGGTGCCCATATCTGCGTGTGTGTGCGTGTGTGTGTGTGTGCGTGCGTGTGCGTGTGCGTGTGTGTGTGTGTGTGTGTGTGTGTGTGTGTGTGTGTGTGTGTGTGTGTGTGTGTGATCGAATAATTGGAGACCCACGATAATTCGATAATTCGCGCGAATTATCTACATATGCAGGATTGAGCTTCAGTTATCGGACCCAGCCTTTCCAAACGCCGGACAACTAACGAACCAATTCCCGGCCTGCACGTCTCATATTATATGTACTTATAAAATTATGGATTTCGTTGGCTTGTGTGTGCATGTAGCGTTGGTGGCTTTTGCTGGTAGTGGTAGTTATTGCATGGGTGAATGGTTGTAGGTGAGGTTGTTGCAGGGGTGAATGGTGGTAGGGGAGGTTGCTGCAGATGTGAATGGAGATAGTAGATGGTGTACTGATGGTGGTTGAGTTGCCCTGATGCAGGTAGCCCGGGGAAGGATGGGTAGGGCAGGCAGCTCCCCTACACTTCAACACGACCCAAACTGGTCTGCACTTCATAGCGTAAGGCTGCACTACTATTCATCTGATCCTCAATACTGATCCTCAACTCCATCCGCCTATTCATTAATGTTATATACAGCATAAACAGTCAACTAATTTAGGTAATTGCTGCCTCGTAGACTATTTAAGCCAGAGCATAATTACAAAACCATTTTTACAGCTTCATCCTATAATTAAACTTGCCAAGAGATTCCTAATGGAACTAATTAAAGGTTCCGAACATAATCCGGTTAGAAGTAAGATCATTAGGAACCTTTTCCCCGTCTTAAAGAGGAAGTCAGAGGTATGTAAAGATTGAAGGATGGTTTAGAAACTTTGTCATAGCTTCTTTGTCAGGGAACTTGCCCAGGGCAAGACGGCACAGATCACTCCTATGGTCAGCATTATTTACAAAGAGTATTTACCTATCTGCGCTTAACAGAGTTTAACTTCAGCTCTTGGGTACCGCATTTTGATCTTCCATAGTATAGACTACTTTGAATCCATGTACAGTGTTACTTCCGCTATTTATAACCCAACCTCGCACTGTATCTTCACTATACTTATGTTGAAGTACCATCATCTAAGTAACGACACTGACTCACTTAATTAAATTAAGTCACAGTGCTTAAAATTGTGCTCCGTGTCCCAGCGATTTACTACGTTACATTTTCAATTGTTGGTTTCCTACTATGTCTTATCCTAAGGAACTATGTACGCAGAGATCATGTCTCCTCCAGTCTTCTTCCTCAGCGTCATTTGATACAGTTGTTATAGTAATTTAGTCTGTATTCTAATGTCATGTATTTTAAATTTGCCCGAGACTATCCTGGTTCACACCTGGAACACACCTACCTGGAGAGGGTTCTGAGAGTTCTCCACAAGCCCGGCCTGAGGCCAGGCTTGACTTGTGATAACTTGGTCCAACAGACTGTTGTTTGTAGGGGACTTCAGACCCACATGTCCATTTCGAAAAGTGTCACAGTTTGATCAGTGCTGCTGACTCTACTCTGAAGACCTCACACTTTGACCAGTGCTGCCGTCTCTACTCTCAAGACCTCACACTTTGATCAGTGCTGCTGACTCTACTCTGAAGACCTCACAGTTTGATCAGTGCTGCTGACTCTACTCTGAAGACCTCACAGTTTGATCAGTGCTGCTGACCTCTACTCTGAAGACCTCACACTTTGATCAGTGCTGCTGTCTCTACTCTCAAGACCTCACACTTTGATCAGTGCTGCTGTCTCTACTCTCAAGACCTCACACTTTGATCAGTGCTGCTGTCTCTACTCTCAAGACCTCACACTTTGATCAGTGCTGCTGTCTCTACTCTCAAGACCTCACACTTTGATCAGTGCTGCTGACTCTACTCTCAAGACCTCACACTTTGATCTCACACGTAACAGAACAATTCAAATCATAAATAATATTGGTTCCCTCTTCAAGCTTAGTTGTAACTTGAAAACTAATCCTATGCAAGTTGCAGGGAGGAGGGAGGATTATCTGGTGATGGCGGGCGGGTGCAGTCTTAGGTTCCTTGCGCATTAGAGAAAACATTAATGGAACATGAAAATAAATGAAGATTTCCCCTTCCCTTAATTGCATCATTTCTCTGGCGTCGCCTGAGAATTTCCCCTCTAATGAGTTTTTAATAAGGAAAGCAGGATGGACGAGGGGAGGAGAGGGGAAAGGAAGAGGGAAGATAAGATAAGGAGGGAATAGTGAATGGGAAGTGGGAGGGGGATAGGGAAAGGAGAACAGGGGGTGGGGAGGCGGGGGATGAGTGGGAAGTTAGGCCACGGCTGAGTAGCAGAGAAGGGACAGTATCACTGTTGTTTGTGATGGAAGGAATTGTGAAGGAGACAAGACGGCAGGGCTGAGGTGTAGAGCAACTAGACAACAGGTAGGTAGACAGGGAGGGAGAGAAGCAGCATAAGGAACGAAGAGGAGGAGGAGGAGAGGAAGGGATAGAAGCAGGAACTTGGGTCTGTTTATATTTTATTGTACAAATTAGGGACCGGGTGCCTGGCATTCGAGTAATGTTAAACCATTACCTTGAGGTGATTTCGGGGCTTAGCGTTCCGCGGCCCGGTCGTCGAACAGGCCTCGTTGCTGGCCTGGTCAACCAGCCTGTTAGAAGCGGCCACTCGGAGCCTGACGTATGAGTCACAGCCTGGTTGATCAGGTATCCTTTGGAGGTGTTTGTCAAGTGAAATATTATAAAATTTCTCTCGTCTGTTTCAGAGCTGAGAACTGTAGGGAAAATCTCTACACTTACCTGAAAGGAAGCCAGAGTTTATAATTAGTTTATTTGAAGCCTCTAGTAATCACCCAAAAGCTTCGTATTCACTAAACTTTAGGCCATCT
>WNGS01021324.1:7117914-7141650 GCA_020271785.1 Procambarus virginalis | reverse complement strand
CACGTAAGTGTTTCTGGCAGCTCTTCCTCTCTCACACAATGTAAGACAAACTATGGAAGACAAGGGACTACATGACAGGTAATCACCTACACAAATACACACATCAATAATCTTTTGTATCACAAGTAATTCAGCAAGAGGTTCACAACAGTCACTATACAAGGCACTTTACATCTATGGTGAGTCACACAGTTACTAGTCTTGCTCCACCCAACTGGGCGGCAGCTTTACAGTCATGTGCTCCACACCCACCCAACTGGGCGGCAGCTTTACAGTCATGTGCTCCACACCCACCCAACTGGGCGGCAGCTTTACAGTCATGTGCTCCACACCCACCCAACTGGGCGGCAGCTTTACAGTCATGTTCTCTACACTCACCCAACTGGGCGGCAGCTTTACAGTCATGTGCTCTACACCCACCCAACTGGGCGGCATCTTAAGACCGACGAATACAATAAAACATCAATATTAAGGTGTCGTATTAGTATAAATAAAACACCATAATATCAATGTTTTATTTTTACCGGACTGGACGATTGGCTTTACAAGACTGTAATTACCATTTTATGTATCCTCACAATCCCAATGTACCTTCTTGTATATACATAAATAAATAAATAAATAGATGATGGGTTGAATTAAGAGCGTCAGCTCTGGAGACTATAAAGGAGCTCAAACACTCAAGTGTGTAAACATTACAGATTAGTGTGACTGCGGCAATGTGATGTCATCTACAAGGAAGTGACTGCGGCAATGTGAGGCCATCTACAAGGAAGTGACTGCGGCAATGTGAGGCCATCTACAAGGAAGTGACTGCGGCAATGTGAGGCCATCTACAAGGAAGTGACTGCGGCAATGTGATGTCATCTACAAGGAAGTGACTGCGGCAATGTGATGTCATCTACAAGGAAGTGACTGCGGCAATGTGAGGCCATCTACAATGAAGTGACTGCGGCAATGTGATGCCATCTACAAGGAAGTGACTGCGGCAATGTGAGGCCATCTACAATGAAGTGACTGCGGCAATGTGATGCCATCTACAAGGAAGTGACTGCGGCAATGTGAGGCCATCTACAAGGAAGTGACTGCGGCAATGTGAGGCCATCTACAAGGAAGTGACTGCGGCAATGTGAGGCCATCTACAAGGAAGTGACTGCGGCAATGTGAGGCCATCTACAAGGAAGTGACTGCGGCAATGTGAGGCCATCTACAAGGAAGCCAAAAATGCAACCCCCTAAGAAGTGAGCCTGAGAAAATAATTAACATAATTGTCTGTGAAGACCACCTGTTCGAGGGAGTTACCTTACCTTGAGGTTACCTTGAGGTGCTTCCAGGGCTTAGCGTCCCCGCGGCCCGGTCGTCGACCAGGCCTCCTGGTTGCTGGATTGATCAACCAGGCTGTTTGACGCGGCTGCTCGCAGCCTGACGTATGAGTCACAGCCTGGTTGATCAGGTATCCTTTGGAGGTGCTTATCCAGTTCTCTCTTGAACACTGTGAGGGGTTTGCCAGTTATGTCTATAGAGTAGAAGAACTCTACTTAGTAGTAGAAGTAGAAGCATAGTAGTAGAAGAAGTAGAAGACTAGAGTAAAAGACTACTACTCTACTAAGTAGTAGTAGTAGTAGAAGAGTTTGGGAAGTAAAAGAACTCCCAGAACCCCATCAAGCAGGTATCAAGCAGGGGGGGGGGAAGGGAAGTGTGAGGAAGAGGACCAGTAGCGTTGATCTATTACCCAATCAAGCACACAGTTCAGAGGTATGCCACTAGACTAGTCCCAGAACTAAAAGGCATGACTTACGAGGAAAGGCTGCGTGAACTGCACCTCACGTCGCTGGAAGACAAGAGCTCGAGTAGACATGATTGAAGCCAAGGAGGGAATATTTAACACGGGTGGTACACGCACAAGGGGACACAGGTGGAAGCTGAGTACCCAAATGAGTCACCTAGGCATTAGAAAGAACTTTTTCAGTGTCAGAGTAGTTAACAGGTGGAATGCACTAGGAAGTGATGTGGAGGCTGACTCCATACACAGTTTCAAATGTAGATATGATAGAGCCCAGTAGGCTCAAGAATCTATACACCAGTTGATTGACAGTTGAGAGGCGGGACCAAAGAGACAGAGCTCAACCCCTGCAAGCACATCTAGGTGAGTAGACACACACACACACACGGTCTCATAACCCCGATCATTCCCACGTCCCGTGGTCATGGTCCCTCCCACGTCCCGTGGTCATGGTCCTCCCACGTCCCCTGGTCATGGTCCCTGCCACGTCCCCTGGTCATGGTCCCTGCCACGTCCCGTGGTCATGGTCCCTGCCACGTCCCCTGGTCATGGTCCCTGCCACGTCCCGTGGTCATGGTCCCTGCCACGTCCCGTGGTCATGGTCCCTGCCACGTCCCCTGGTCATGGTCCCTCCCACGTCCCCTGGTCATGGTCCTCCCACGTCCCCTGGTCATGGTCCCTCCCACGTCCCGTGGTCATGGTCCTCCCACGTCCCGTGGTCATGGTCCTCCCACGTCCCCTGGTCATGGTCCCTCCCACGTCCCGTGGTCATGGTCCCTGCCACGTCCCGTGGTCATGGTCCTCCCACGTCCCCTGGTCATGGTCCCTCCCACGTCCCGTGGTCATGGTCCTCCCACGTCCCCTGGTCATGGTCCCTCCCACGTCCCGTGGTCATGGTCCTCCCACGTCCCCTGGTCATGGTCCCTCCCACGTCCCGTGGTCATTGTCCTCCCACTCAACACCGGGAATGTTTTGCAGCTCTTGATTAGTTGTCATGTACTTTGCTTTGTCAGCGTTGTGAGCCTGAGATGAGTTTTCTGCAGCTTTTTCTCGGCCGATACAACCCTCTGCTCCGGGGCCTACTGGCTGCTTGCTAACGTCCGCACTTTGTATCACATGTCTCTGTGAAGGATTGATGAAATTGTTTACGTAATAATCTAAGATGAGGTCTGATAAAGACCTTTTGTGCCCTCTGTAATGGTTTTGCGCTACCGATCACAGGATGAGTATGGGGTGCACAATAAACTAGCCGGCTCCGGGGGCAACAATCAAATGTCTCTGTACTCGCGTACTTGTACTGGCTTCGCCGAAGTTATAGAGCTTCGGCTCTTTATTGAACAAACCACACACTGTGGGACGACGACGTTTCGGTCCGTCCTGGACCATTCTCAAGTCGATTGGCTCTTTGGTCCCGCCTCTCAACTGGTGTACAGATTCCTGAGCCTATTGGGCTCTATCATATCTACATTTGAAACTGTGTAAGGAGTCAACCTCCACCACATCACTGCCTAATGCATTCCACCTGTTAACTACTCTGACACTGAAAAAGTTCCTTCTACTCGACTACTTATAACAATACCTACCATAATGGAGGTGTTTACAACACATGAAATTGGATATTCAGTTTATGAAGGAATGCAATAGTGCGCTACCTCTGTCCGTGAGGTCCTGTGCTTCACTGTACAGCTTCCCCACCACACACACACACACACACACACACACACACACACGAGAGAGAGAGAGAGAGAGAGAGAGAGAGAGAGAGAGAGAGAGAGAGAGAGAGAGAGAGAGAGAGTGAGTGAGTGAGTGAGTGAGTGAGTGAGTGAGTGAGTGAGTGAGTGTGTGTGTGTGTGTGTGTGTGTGTGTGTGTGTGTGTGTGTGTGTGTGTGTGTGTTTCCACAACTGTCTTTTATTACTTTAAGAATTAAATATCTTGGTCCCCCTCTCCTTCCTCATCTTTCCGTGAGCAGACCCCCCCCCCATCCCCTCCCCTCACCTTACCATCAACACGACGCACGTGGACCCGCCGCACGTGGACCCGACACACAAACATACCTGAAATGAAGAGACAAAATATAAATATGACGTCAGTTTGCATCAGCTGACGATGAAGTAGATCAGCTGACCGGTTAGTTTATAGTGTCCTCTCCTTACCTCCCAGACTAAGCCAGAGGACCCAAAACAGAAAACGGGGGCAGTGCGTCACTTTGGCGTGCTGCTTCCATTTTCTAGTACGACAATTTTTGGACTTGGGTACGCATAGGAGCGAAAAGCGACGTTTGTGGGAGGACAGGTTGAGACATGTACTCACCTAATTGTGCTTGCAGGGGTTGAGCTCTGGCTCTTTGGCCCCCGCCTCTCAACGGTGGGCCGTCTGTGGGCCGAGCCTGCTGGTTTCACCTCGTCCAGATGGCTACACCCTAGCAAGTCATGGGTAAACATGTGTTGGTTTTACAGGTACCTAGTCTGTGAATATACTACGGGCTCACCATAGCCCGTGCTACTTGAAACTTTTTGTTCCAGGTAGCGAATCTTAAACAACAACAACCTAGTCTGTGTATTTACTATTTGTATCTGCAGAATCGAGGTATTAGTTCTTGGACCCCACCTTTCTAATCAATTTATCTTTAACTGTATCTACTACATATATTTCTCTAACCTCCCCCCCCCCCCCAGGAAACAGTCCGTAGCAGCCTCCACCACCTTCTCATTTAGCAGCTCGGCCTCATAAACAGAACTCATACATAATACATACATAAATATGACCAATTCCGCAGAATAAATACAAATCCCTACACGTATTTATTAAATATACATCAAATATGCTCAAGAATCACTTGTCATGCAAAAAAAAGACAAAAATTGAGGGTGAAAATACTTTAAAGCACAAACAGAGGCAGCCTTTGCAACAAAGAAAGCGGGATGAAAGGCTGAATGTTTAGCCCTAGAGCGGCGGCGGCTGCAAGACTTGCAAAGCGAAGACTTCTGCCTGAAAATGTTTTTTTTTCCGGACCTAGGCAAGGGGGGGGGGGCGTTGCAGCCTGGTGAACGGTCAGGTAGCAAGTGCCTGCTGGAGCCTATGGAGTGCCAGGGCCTGCCAGCCCTTCCTCGTCATTTTACAAGCGTAAAATGTAAAGTGGTTTTGCCTAACCAAAAGTGTAGGAAGCTAGGGAAGTTGTCTGGTGGGCCGCTGTTCATCCACCCTGTTTGATACCTGCTTGATGGGGTTCTGGGAGTTCTTCTACAAAAGCGAAGTTTTTGCCCGGCCCGGCCCAAGCCTGGCCTCGGGCCGGGCTTGGCAGTCGCCCAGACGGGAGAGAACCCCGTCCTCTCCAGTACCCACAACGGACAGAAAATAGTCTACTAACACCATTGAACCTAACCTTGACTTAACGTAACCTCGACTTAACCTAACCTTGACTTAACCTTAACTTGACTTAACCTTACTATGACTTAATCTAACCTTGACTTCATCTAACCTTGACTTCATCTAACCTTGACTTCATCTAATCTTGACCTAACCTAACCCAAACCTGATCTAACCTAGACCTAACCTAACATTGACGTAAACTAAACACTACTTCACTTTAACCTAACCTAATCTAATCTTAACCTAATCATAACCTATCGATCACGCATACAAAACGTGAATGTTTTAGATCGTATGCTATGTACGCTCCCACATAGCGTACCACGCAAACACACTTGGTTATCTTGGTTATCTTGGACCAACCGGGCGGTGGTGGGTATGTGGGCCTGCGGGCCGCTCCAAGCAACAGCCTGGTGGACCAAACTCTCACAAGTCAAGCCTGGCCTCGGGCCGGGCTTGAGGAGTAGAAGAACTCCCAGAACCCCATCAAACAGGTATCAACCAGGTATCTTGAGATGATTTCGGGGCTTTTCGGGGCTTAGCGTCCCCGCGGCCCGGTCCTCGACCAGGCCTCTTTTTTATTACACATCCCCAGGAAGCAGCCCATAGCAGCTGTCTAACACCCAGGTACCGATTTACTGCTTGGTAACGGGAGCATCAGGGTGAAAGAAACGTTTTGCCTATATGTCTCCGTCTCTACCGGGGATCGAACCCGGAATCTCAGAACTACAAATCCGAAGCGCTGTCCACTTAGCTGTCAGGCGCCCCTTGCCTAGGTGGTGGTGGGTTACAGGAGTACACAACACAAATACACTTGGTTACAAAAGTACACAAACACACAAATACAGATCAATCGTCCGTCAATGATCTTAAACAAATATCAGATTGGACAAAATTTTGGCGGAGCATAAGCAGCAAAATAGTTGTAATGCACTTCATAATTAACTAATCAGTTAGGTCATTAATGAGGTAAGTGAGGCGGATATATTAGCAAGTAAAACTGTGAGAGCGGAGCACCTGTTGACCAGCGCTTCGCTCTACCAGAGCGTCCTGATCTGCGGGCCGCTCCAAGCAACAGCCTGGTGGACCAAGCTCTCACTCAAGTCTGGCCTCGGGCCGGGCTTGGGGAGTAGAAGAACTCTCGCAGTTACTGTCTCCAGTTACAGTTAGAACCCCGTCCTCTATGAGCTGTGGGTGACAGTGGCACCTTCCCTTCCCTCTCTGGTGCCACCCCGACTCTGACACAACCCACGACGCCCACCCCCACCAACCCAGTCTGCAACGCTCGCTGCAAGCCTCCTCCCCCACAGCCCGAGGCACCCACCTCTCATTATGCCCGCTCATCAACACAATAATTCACATCCTACCCAACCTAATGACAGCAAAATACCTTAATCGTAAACATCAAAGCGCTCAAGCACACTATCCGACGAACTCCCAGCACCCTAATTAGTTACCCCCTTCACCCTCCCCCCCCGCCACCCTGCCCCTCTCCACACCCTGACATCACCCCCACCTGCCCAATACCCTCGGGGACGGTGGCTGTACCTCCCCCGCACTGTGTCAGGCGCAAATTTCCGCACAAGCCGCAGCCAGAACAATTAATTCGGCGCACGACCGTGCTAAAACTCGGAGCACATTACAGCCGGACGCCGACACGTTTATCCCGACTTTTGAAGCTGGGCTCAAACCTGACACCCAGGCGGACACTCCGGGGGCAGGCTGGGGGCAACAGCGAGACCGTCGCTCTACCGGCCAAAGTGGCGGGGAAATCATCTCAAGATAACCTCAAGATAACAGTTATAACAGTAGATATACAAATAGTGAGGGTTGGGAGACACTACAACAACAGGCAACCAACAGTTGGAGAGCCACAGCCCAGGAGCTGACACCTGGCTCCTGCAAACTTAGAGAAGCATAAACAGGTGAGTACACCCCCCCCTCAGAAAGTAACTTTTAACAACAAAATCTACTCGTCCAACGCCGACTGTGTAAACCTTTCCCTCTCAAAAAACTTGGAACATTCGCAGATTTGAAGTTGGATTCAAAGGCGCTCTTCAACAACCACTTGGTGGGACCTAATTGCTCGTTAAGAGAGTAGTTAGTGCCTCCAGCCCGCTAGTCTCTTTCAATAATACTCCCCACCCGTTGCTAAGGACTTCCCCTCCTTGAGATGTATACAAGGAATTGTGAGCGGTGAGGGAGAGGACGGTCTACTTTAGCTTACCGTGAGGTGGTTTAAGATTTAGCTACTCGGAACGAAATGTCCATGAAGCACGGGCTATGGTGAGCCCGTAGACCAGGGGTCTCCAAACTTTTCAATGTAAGGGCCACATTATATATTTCCCATATTTATGCGGGCCGAAGGAATAAAAAAATGAAAAAAAAAAACAAATCAGTGCCAGTAATTTAATTTCCTCAAATATTAAAGTATAAACATGGAAAAATTAAATCATATCTTTTTGGAAAAAATTAGGGTAAACTAAATAGATTCCTGCCTTTAGTTTTATGCAACCAAATTAGTGTGACGAATGATACTGTCGTTTTGACTTCAAAATTTCATTAAAATCAGGCTCCAGATTAGATGAGCCAATTGTAAGAATTGATTTCAAGTGATCATCAGACAAATTTGCTCGATAGTTAGATTTCACATACTTCATTTTGGAAAATGTTTGTTCACACAAGTATGTTGAACCAAAAATGGACACAAAACTACAAGCAAACTTTATCAAATTATAACTGTTATACACAACTGATTGGTTGTAATGCACAACACATACCTACCAGTACTAGTATCTGTGCGTCACACTATCGAGAGAGAGGAAAACTGACTCGGGCTGAGCGCCACCAGTCAGCAGCCCCAGCTTTGAATAATTCTGCGATGCCATTCGTACGATAATTATTTTTTCAAGGCCACCACACAGGGATTTGTTTGGCGGGCCGGATGAAATTATGTGGCGGACCGGATGTGGCCCGCGGGCCATAGTTTGGAGACCCCTGCCGTAGACCATGAGGGTAAGGGAATAGGTTCTCGCAAGGCGAGGCGTAAGGAGAATATATGAGGGGGAACGGGGGGGTGTTACGGGCTATTCATGCTCGTGCCACCTCTTGGGTGGCTTAATCTTTATCAATCAATCTGAGACAAGGGGGAGAATAGGATGGATGAGAAGAGTTATGGATGTGGGGGAAGGGGGGGGGGCAAAGGTAACGAGCTAAAGAAAGTATAGGGTACAGGACACCATCAGACCTACTCATAAAAGGAAAGCAACATGTAAAAGATCTGGGAATTATGATATCTGACGACCTGACATTTAGTGAACATAACCGAGCAAATATAGCGGCGGCGGCCAGGACAATGACAGGATGGATTATGAGAACGTTCACATCCAGGGATCCTACAGCAATGTTAATACTATTTAAATCACTTGTGCTGTCCCGTCTTGAGTACTGCTCGGTACTAGCTTCCCCCTTCAGGGCAGGAGAGAGCTCTGAATTAGAGGGAATACAGAGAACATATACGGCACGCATAGACACGATAAAACATCTAAATTATTGGGACCGTCTCAAAGCTCCCAGAATGTACTCTCTAGAAAGGAGACGAGAAAGGTATCAAAAAATATATACATGGAAGATACTGGAGGCCAGATCCCAAATTTGCGCAGTAGAATAACAACATACTGGAGCGAAAGATACGGAAGGAAATGCAGAATAGAACCAGTGAGAAGTAGAGGTGCCATAGGCACAGTCAGAGAACATTGTCTGAACATCAGAGGGTCCACGGCTGTTCAACACTCTCCCAGTAAACATTAGAAATATTGCTGGATCGAAGGTGGATGTATTCAAGAAGCACTTGGACGGGTTCTTGCAAGAAGTGCCGGACGAACCAGGCTGTAGTGGATATGTGGGCCTGCGGCCCGCTCCAAGCAACAGCCTGTTGGACCAAGTTATCAAAAGTAGAGTCTGGCCCCGGCCCGGACTCTGGGAGTAGAAAAACTCCCGAAATGCTCTCCAGGTATGTTCCAAGTATAGGGGTAAGGGAAAGTGGTAATGAAAATGTGGGGAATATAGATAAGGAGAGTGGGAGGTAAATGGAGTGCCTATGGTGTCCCTCCCATACTCTACGGACCACTATACCATGGTGCACTCTGAGACATACATACAGAAAACAATATGTGACAGTGACATAATATTCATATTTATAGTGACATTAATAACCAGAAAAGTAGTGAGAAGGATGGCTCGATTGATGGATTACCAGTTTACTAACAAACCGGAATCAGAAAGTAATTGTAAACTACGTAAAAATTAGGATACCGCTGTGGGAAACTCTCTCCCAAGACAGTGTTTCCCAGGGCAGTGACTTCCAGAGTAGTATACCCCATGGTAATACCCTCCAAAACAATGTCCTTCAGGGCAGTCCCCCCAGGGCAGCGTCCCCCAGGGCAGCGTCCCCCAGGGCACTGTGCCAGGGACACTATCTCCCCGAGTACAGGCTACCGTAGAGCGGTAATCTCCACACTACCATTTCACTTCTCAAATCTGACAAAGGCATAAATTTAGTTTTATCATTCATCACAGAAGACGCTAACATCCAGACGAGAAAAAGCACACATGCAGAACGCGGCCACCCTCTAACTTTACTAAACCAAGACTTCAAAGGCCTACCTAAATTTAAAATAGAACCTAATATAAACACAAATAATATTCTAGAACGAAAAAGTGTAAAATGTTCGGTTGAAATCCTGCCAGAAGAGCTTTTATAAGAATAAAGAACAACAGCTATAACAGCAAGAACAACGGTAGATAGATAGATTTTAAACATGAGATACCAAGTCTATGATACGAGAAATTACTGAAGCCGCACATTGGATCGAACCCGCATATCTGAACTCCCCAGGCACAGGCAGTACCGACTCATCATGGTTCATTGGGGAGTGCCTGTGCCTGGGAAGTCTAGGGCTGCGCGTTCGATCCCATTCTATAGCCTCAATAATTTCTCCCAGAATCCACGATCTTGTGAGTCATTGTGCTTATGACGATACTAGTTTTCGCTCCCACTCTCCTGAGACTAGACTACTACTTCAACTACCTCGTTAAGGCAGGCCAAACTGCTGATCTGCATCAGTTAAAACTCTGAATTATTACAAAACCCTTAAAATCCCTTAAATTGTGTTAAAGGAGCATAGGTAAGATATATTCATCATACTTGTAACACACTAGGGGTGGGTTGGGTTCGAGTTACCGGGCCAGGCTGGGCGTGGTGCCTAGGTGGGCCTTCCACCTGGGAAGACAAACCAACACGCCCTCTCCAGTTGCTACAAAGGACAGAATTGTTTAATAAAACGATGGAGTCTAACCTACCCAATCCTATCCTATCGACTACGCATAGAAAACGTGAATATTTTTTATTGGTGCTTACGTCAGACATAAGAACAAAGGTAACTGCAGAAGGCCTATTGGCCCATACGAGGCAGCTCCTCGTCTAAGGTGCAGGCAACAACAGTTTGGCTGTCCCCTTCTTTCGCAAACAATACCGGGACACGCGACAGATCATCAACAAGACCAGGCAGGTAGCACCTTCAATCTCACCCTACTTTAAGTTGCTCTCCTGCACTCTTTCCCTTCACGCCCCTTGCCCATGCAGCCCTACCTATCACTGCCCCCCTCCCCCTCCCCGGCTGCCCCTACCCATCACTCCAGCGTGACGCTTATATTCAGTTTTCCGGCACTTAGCCGATATTGCTTCAATATTTATAATTAATAATCCGAAATTTTGTAACAAATATATTGCAACAGATTTTTTTACAGCTGATTGTATTATGAGAGTTAGATGGGGAGGAGGAGGCAGGAGGAGGGAGGAGAAGGAGAAGGAGAAGGAGGAGGAGGAGGAGGAGGAGGGAGGAGGAGGAGGAGGAGGAGGAGGAGGGTGTGAGATATAGTGAAAACGAGGAAGATAAAGAGATGGCGGCGATGAAGAAAGAGCAAACGGAAGCCCAGGAGAAGGAATAGAGAAGGTGGGAGGAAAATATAAAAGAGAACCTGGCGAGTTACCCCCGGGGAAGGGGGAAATAACACCACATGAGACCAGGAGGCATGGCAGGATGTGCAGAATACCCCCGTTGAAGAGCAGAGGTGCAACAGGTACTCTGAGAGAGAACTATCAACATCAGAGGCCCGAGACTGTTCAACACGCTTCCACTACACATAAGGGACATAACTGGCCGACCCCTCACAGTGTTCAAGAGAGAACTATCAACATCAGAGGCCCGAGACTGTTCAACACGCTTCCACTACACATAAGGGACATAACTGGCCGACCCCTCACAGTGTTCAAGAGAGAACTATCAACATCAGAGGCCCGAGACTGTTCAACACTCTTCCACTACACATAAGGGACATAACTGGCCGACCCCTCACAGTGTTCAAGAGAGAACTGGATAAGCACCTCCAAAGGAT
The DNA here is from genome assembly GCA_020271785.1 of Procambarus virginalis. Taxonomy (NCBI): domain Eukaryota; kingdom Metazoa; phylum Arthropoda; class Malacostraca; order Decapoda; family Cambaridae; genus Procambarus; species Procambarus virginalis. The sequence continues at coordinate 7,130,041 of WNGS01021324.1, read as the reverse complement.
ACCTGATCAACCAGGCTGTGACTCATACATCAGGCTGTGAGCAGCCACGTCCAACAGCCTGGTTGACCAGTCCAGCAACGAGGAGGCCTGGTCGATGACAGGGCCGCGGGGACGCTAAGCCCCGAAAACACCTCAAAGTAACCTGAAGGTAGGGGTTATCAGCCGGAACACCAAGATTACACTCGGTTATCCTGAGGTGGACCAATGTGCTCGCGGCCCGGTCTCTGACCAGGAAACATTACCCATCACACCAGGCCACGAGGGGGGGGGGAGAGGCTAGAAGAGAGAATAACTAAAGGGTCACCACTTACTCTCTCTCCGGCTCATACTAACTCCACTACTACTACGTTGGCTTGTGTTATTGGGCTGGACGGTAGAGTGCCGGTCTCGCTTCATGCAGATCGGCGTTCAATTCCCAACCAGCCAAGTGATTGGGCACCATTCCTTCCCCCCGTCCCATCCCAAATCCTTACCCTGATCCCTTCCAAGTGTTATATAGTCATAATGGCTTGGCGCTTCCTCCTGATAGTTCCACTTCCACTTCACATATTCGAACCCTTCACCAGGTTCCAAACACACTACACTCCAAGCATGTGTCTGTCTCTGGCATGAACAGTGTTGCTGCCAAAGTCTCGAGCATTGAATTACTAGTAAGTATTAGCATTGTTAATTGTTATTCTCAGCTGCAGTTTACTAATTTTAGTTTATATTTACCCATATATGAGTTTCATTTTTTCACATTTCATATTTTTCTCTGTTGAATAATATTGTATTTGTCCCTGTTTATTAGTCCTCGCACGCAGGGGCGACAAGGTATGGCATTAATCTTTTAGGGCTTATGTTTGTATGTATGGCATGGTGTCCAGTGTGTGTGTGTGGGGGGGGGGCAGGCACAGTGCCACACCTACCATTCTCCTGGTCCAAGTGCCACTATACGCAGCATTCACCACTCTCGCTAATTGTCCAGAAGTCAGACGGGAACTAACTACCCAGACCTGTGGCCTAAATGATCTCATACGGGGGTTAAATGGCCCGCCTCTGCTTTACAACTGGTGTTTGGAGTTGGCTGACAGTCTTGTATCATCTATTCACTCACTCACTGCCTAACTACTTCTGAAAGGGGGGTTAACTACCTCGTTTAACCCCCCCCCCTCCCTCACTGTTATCAGAACGGAACTCTCTTGATAAATACTGTTCAACAGGATAAACTCCTGTTGAACTGAGCATTCATCCCAGGGAAGATGTGGGGCAATGGAGTTGATATAACAATCAAGGATATCAACGTTTAATAACATGATAACGTTGATGTAACACTCAAAAGATATCAACGTTTAATAACATGATAACGTTGATGTAACACTCAAAAGATATCAACGTTTAATAACATGATAACGTTGAAGTAACACCCAAGGATATCAACGTTTGATAACATGATAACGTTGATCAAACATTACTCTAGCACGAGGGGGGGGGGGGTCATGGACAATTAATATCAAAACTTGAGTTAAGTCTTCACTTAAAGCTGTAACCACTTGGACTGGCCAGTACAGCGACGGCCTCGCTTCTTGCAGGTCGTCGCTCGATCCCAGAGGGTCCAGGTGGTTGGGCACCATTCCTTTCCTCCGTCCTCAGGACCAGTGCTATTTAGTGGTACTGGCTTACCGCTTTCTCCTGATAATTGCCTTACCTTAAAGGTGTAAACAGAGAACAGGGACAATTTTTCTTAATTATCAGGGGAAAGTGCCAAGCCATTACGACTATATAGCACTTGGAAGGGGTCAGGATACGGATTTGGGATGGGACGGGAGGAAGGAATGGTAGCCCAACCACTTGGACGGTCGGGAATTGAACGCCGACCTGCATGAAGCGAGACCGTCGCTCTACCGTCCAGCCCAAGTGGTTGACTCTAAAGGGACAAGCACCCAAGAAATTTCAACACACACTAACCTATGTAACCCTACATATAGTCAAGGATAGATATATGCCGACGTGCTTATCTTAATGAAAAAATAATTAAACTACATCACGTTCCCTGGTTGATACCTGGTTGATGGGGTTCTGGGAGTTCTTCTACTCCCCAAGCCCGGCCCGAGGCCAGGCTTGACTTGTGAGAGTTTGGTCCACCAGGCTGTTGCTTGGAGCGGCCCGCAGGCCCACACACCCACCACAGCCCGGTTGGTCCGGCACTCCTTGGAGGAATAAATCTAGTTTCCTCTTGAAGATGTCCACGGTTGTTCCGGCAATATTTCTTATGCTTGCTGGGAGGACGTTGAACAACCGCGGACCAAGTGATTGCCGAGTGAACCAAGTGGTTCCCTATTTACCTGAATTTACCTGAGGGCCACTAACACTAGTGGCCTCGACGAGGACAGGAAGCCGGTGGCTTGTCGAAGGTCCTCCATTTGCCCACATGATCTTTTCCAGTTAGGGGGCCAGACAGCTGAGTGGACAGCGTTCGGGATTCGTAGTTTCAACGCATCCTCCGAAATGACAATACGGTTCAATAATAAGTGTAATAAGTACAATTCCTGACTAGGAATAGGAATAGTACATAATTACACTTACTTATGCCGTTACATTTACCTCCCCATATTCGGAGGATGGGCTGCGTAGTTTTGAGGTTCCGGGTTGGAGATGGAAACAAATGAGCAGTTTCTTTCACCCTCATGCCCCTGTTCACCTAGCAGTAAAAAGGTACCCGGGAGTTAGACAGCTGCTTCCTGGTCATGTGTAAGAAAAAGGAGGCCTGGTCGAAGACCGGGCCGCGGGGACACAAGTCCCGAAATCATCTCAAGATAACCTAGGTTGGATATTTTATGGAGTTCAAAACTGAGAGAACGGGGTCAGCAGGTTATCGTGTTCTGGGGCCAGATTCACGAAGCAGTTACGCAAGCGCTTACGAACCTATACACCTTTTGTCAGTCTTTGGCGGCTTTGTTTACAACTATTAAACAGTCAATGAGCTTCGAAGTTACCTTACCTTGAGGTTACCTTGAGGTGCTTACGGGGCTTAGCGTCCCTGCGGCCCGGTCGTCGACCAGGCCTCCTGGTTGCACTCCGAAGCACCAGGAGGCTGTTAATAACAATAACAACAGTTGATTGGGAAGTTTTCATGCTTGTAAACTGTTTAATAAATGTAACCAAAGCCGTCAAAGATTGAGAAAAGATGTACACGTTCGTAAGGACTTGCGTAACTGCTTCGTGAATCTGGTCCCTGGTTCTCAGTTTCCTGCTGTTTCTCTTCCCTCTTCGTCCTCCTCCTCCCTCCCACCTTCCCCATCATTATCGCCCCCCTCATCTCTCCCCTCCTCCAGTTTTAACATTCCCAGGATCAATAACCGTGGCCCAACAGGTGACGTTGACATACTTCTCTTTGTTACAACTTTTCTGACGAAACATTCCAGTCGCTGCACCTGGTGCCTAACAGTCTCTCTCCAACACCTGGTGTTGAACCTGCCTCCACTCACAGCCTCTCCAACACTACCCTGGAGACCCCCCTCACCCTAGTGATCCTCCAGCAGGTCCCCAAGACACCACCATCAGCAGGTCCCCAAGACACACCACCACCAGCAGGTCCCCAAGACCAAGACACACCACCACCAGCAGGTCCCCAAGACACACCACCAGCAGCAGGTCCCCAAGACACACACCACCAGCAGGTCCCCAAGACACACCACCACCAGCAGGTCCCCAAGACACACCACCAGCAGCAGGTCCCCAAGACACACACCACCAGCAGGTCCCCAAGACACTATCACGACCCTGTCATGGTGTAAACAATGTCGGCCGCATATTGAAACATTTACCTGGCGGCTTGAGAGATGAGAGATGAGAGATGAGAGATGAGAGATGAGAGATGAGAGATAGAGAGAGAGAGAGAGAGAGAGAGAGAGAGAGAGAGAGAGAGAGAGAGAGAGAGAGAGAGAGAGAGAGAGAGAGAGAGAGAGAGAGAGGAAGACAAAAGTAATAAGAGGGTTGTGTTGATGTGTGAGGTAGATGGAACAAGACGCCTACCATCTGTATGAGTGTTAGTCTTCTCATTACGAGAGATAAGGAGGACAATCGCACCATTTTCACTAACATTTTGTGTCAATTTTGTTGAATTTAAACTAATCTAAACTGTTCTAATCCATTCCAACTCATCCTTGCCCAATCTAACCTAACCTACCCAAACGTTGCCTTAGTTCACCTATTACCAAACATAAGTGAAACCAAATTAAGATTCTTCATATCTCTTAGGAAATTGAGGCGTCACCAGCCGTTCCTTCAAGACTATACAAGGCCTTTAAATAATCACCCCGAGACATAATGGTCAAATGTCTATTATGACACTGGACTCATTAGCCAAGTTACATCAGCCTCGTCATTATCATGTAGAAGCCTGGTGGAAAGTTGTCCACGAACCACATGAAGGTTAATCATGCCAGAATGTTACACACATGAAGCTTTACACACATACATGAATATGTTACACACATGAAGCAGAGCTTTAGAGCTTTCAGTAACGCCCAATAGATGTCGAGGTTCAAGTTCAAGTATGTTTATTGAGATAAGAAAGAAATACATCCCAAAGGGATAGAGTAACTTAGGCTATTTCTACCCCCCCCCCCCCTCAACTACTCAACTGGGCTGGATGGTAGAGCGACGGTCTAGCTTCGTGTAGGTCAGTGTTCAATCCCCGACCGTCCAAGTGGTTGGGCACCATTCCTTACCCCCATCCCATCCCAAATCCCTATCCTGGTCCCTTCCCGGTGCTACATAGTCGTTATGGCTTGGCACTTTATCCCTGATAGTTCCCTTCCCTTCCCTACCCCCCCCCCCGTCGTCGAGGTGTCATGGCAGCGCGCCCCCCAACACACAGGGTTCGTGCCCCCGTGCTGCACCAGTATTAATCTCCGCCAGGCGTTTCCTGCAAGCATTTGTTACAGGTCTTAAATAATTTATTCATTTCGTTGGCCATTAATCTTTCCAGCATTACTAACGATATTTCATAGTAAACACCACGATCAAAAGAACAAAAATTCTTAGGCTACAGTTCCAAATGAGAAGCAGAGTAGTAAAGTCCATTATGCTGACATTTATATATGCCATAAACTGCACTCTCAGATATGCAATATTTACTTATTGGCAACTGCTTGCTCTGCTGCCATCAACTGAGTCACGACATTCAACCGGTATATCTTCAGGTTATCTTGAGATGATTTCGGGGCTTAGCGTCCCCGCGGCCCGGTCCTCGACCAGGCCTCCTTTTTCTTACACACCCCCAGGAAGGAACCCGTAACAGCTGTCTAACTCCCAGGTACCTATTTACTACTAGGTGAACAGGACCATCAGGGTGAAAGAAACTCTGCCGCTTTGTTTCCGCCTCCGCCGGGGATCGAACCCGGAACCTTAGGACTATGAATACCGAGCGCTGTCCACTCAGCCGTCAGGCCCCCAATGGAACATGTAAGTAATAAAGGCTTGAGACACGGGCCAAGAGAGAGCAAGTGAAGGTGATCGCCAACATGAGCGCGGTGGCAACATGTCCTCACTTTCCTCAGCTTTGGTAACTCCGTACAATTTTTTTTTTTTGAGACATATACAAGAGTTGTTACATTCTTGTACAATTAATTGGTTTCTATCGAGCCCACAAACACAAAGTCTGCACTACAACTATCCTCAAGCCATGTTCCTCGTCCAAGCCTTTCGTTACTTTCAGATCAGGTCCATTCCATCCAGCGGTCGACCCCAAAGATGCTTCATTAATTTTAATATTCAAAATTTGAATTTTCTAAAAAATAAATGAATATTATTATATATTAACATATTGTGATGTTTAGGCATTGGTTAGGTTAGGTGTTTAGGTTCTGTTGGCGATTATTTGTATTTGTAGTACGTGGGTGAAGCATTTACATCAGTTCTGGCTCGAACAATGAGTTGTGGTTCGAACAAAAGTAGACAGCAAATCTCTTGTCCAACCGCTTGGGCTGGACGGTCAGCCCGTCCTCCAAACAAAGACAAAAGTCCATTCCATGCACCCGCCAAACCCCCTGTTTATGAATGAAAAACGGTCTACACACGACTCACAACTGATTTCGTTCGAACACTTTCGGAACAAGTGCTTCACTGACGACTTTTGTTCGAACCACAACGCTGTAAATGCTTCACCCACGTACTACAAATACAAATAATCGTCAACAGAACCTAAACACATAACCTAACCAGTGCCTAAATATGTACAATATGGTAATATAAAATAATATTAATTTATATTTGAGAAAATTCCTGTTTTGAATGAACAGCATGTTAAAATTTATGAATGCGTCTGTGGGGTCGACCGCTGGATGGAATAGACTTGGTCTGAGGACGGGATGACGGTAGAGCCCCCTCGCCCCTCGTAGGGGCGTGGGGGCGAAGGGGAGATGAAAAATACACAACAGCAATGCCATTATTCAATGGGGATTTAAAGGCCCAGTACCGCAACACGCGCCGCCCGGCCATGGTGTATTGACAAGTCTGGGATGGAATTCCAGCAGGCTGACTTCAGCTCCTCTATCACCACAACACAACCACTGCTCAGTACACACTACCAGCCATACATCCTCCTCCACTACCACAACCACCACCGGCCCTCTACCACAACCACCACCAGGACCACCACCGGCCCTCCTCCACTACCACAACCACCACCAAGACCACCACCGGCCCTCCTCCACTACCACAACCACCAACATGACCACCACCGGCCCTCCTCCACTACCACAACCACCACCAGGACCACCACCACCACTACCACAACCACCAACATGGTTTAACTCACACCTCAACAAACAAATCCACAAGAATAAGATTGTATGAACAAATATTGAGGCTGTACGATGGGATTAAACCCGCGTTCTAAGACTCCCCAGTCCAGGAACACGGGTTCGATCCCATTCTATGACCTCAATATTACAATATGACACCATTCTCGTGATTACATTGTGTATTTAAATATCAATCAAGCAAACAGCTTACAAACTAGGCTGCCTACTCTAACAAACTAATGTTCACAATACGTTTAACAAAGGCAGTGTGGCATAACTTTGTTGAAGAGCTGCCAATATGTGGTAATACCTTCAATATGCTAACATTTACCCAACAGTAAACCGACTCACTTGGGAGTCAGCGCCATGTGGGAAGGAGGGACATTATCCTTCCTTCCCTGTTTTTTCATCTCACTACTTGTATAAAATTTGTGTGGATCCCATCCCATGTTGGAGTTGGAAAACATGATTTCGTAGATCGATTGGCCAATGAGGCTTGCAGGAAAGAAAACATTGATTATGACTTTGGACTATCTAATGCAGTTATTAGAAACACAAATTAAAGAAATTAATTCAGATTTAGAAGAACTAAGAAATGACCAGAGACCTGAAAGCTGCAGTATTAAAAGTTATGACAAGTTTTGTAATAATAGGTATTTGTATGGTCAGCATAGTAGCCGAACCAGGCAATGTGATGTAGTCATTGCGCGAATTCGCCTTGGCTATAGACACATCTGGCAGGTTAGTGAGGCTGAGCCACTACCAGAATACTCAGATTGTAAACTCTGTGATAAAACTTTAATGCATTCACTAGAACACTACATTGATGAATGTGAAACCGTAAAGGACTTTAGACCTCCTGGCCTCTTGTACCACCAACTGTGTAACTATTTTATTGACTCGGGTGTTCTGGACATCCTAACAATTTACCCAAAATTTGCTTGTCCATTTTAAAGAATGAAGAACAATTTTTATGTATATTACTTCTAAGCTGCATCACCTATGAACCCATCCCTGCTCTTGTGTGGCAGTGCACAGTAGAAACTTGTTTTCACATATCCATATATTAAAACATTGATTGTAACCGTGATATATATGTGCTTCAGCCTACAGTTTAGACCTATTGTCTTATGTATGACCCTCTGTCCTGCGTGACAGTGAATACTAGCATTATCCTCACTTTAATCAGACTATCAAAATCCTCAGATTAGGCAAAATTGTAATTAATTTTGTCAATAAAGATGTTAATAATAATAACTACTCTTCTCTAGTCGGTTCATGAGAGTTTTTTCTAGTACCCCCCAAGTCCATTTTTCTAGTACCCCCCAAGTCCAGCCTGGCTGGACTTGTGAGAACTTGATCTAAAACTTCCTGTCGTCTGATTATTCCTTCCTTCTGTCTACCGACACGTCCATCGTCCCTCTCCGACCACTACTCTACTTTTTGCTCTCTACCCCCAACCTCCCCCACCTCCCTCCCTCCCCCCAGGCCGCCCCATCAACCACGCCCCTACCCGCCCTCCGACAAAAACTGACAACCCAGCGAGGAAGAAGAACCACAATTTATTTTACAGCGAACTGACGCTTCCCATGATAAATAATTTGCAAGAACTTTATATTTCATGAAAGTCAATTACAACTGTCCCGTGTGTTCTTACCGAGGGAGGGATGGGGAAAGGAGGGAAGTAGGGAAGGAGGGAAATAGGGAAGGATCAGCATTTAAGACTGATTTTGTTCGGTTTTAATATTTATATTATATTACTACTGAGTCCACAATCTTATTTCTCAATTAATTATGAGAATTAGTATTGTTTACCGTCGGTTAATGAGAGAATTCTGGGTATATCCGCCACAGATCCTCAGTTCTTTACATCGAAGTTTGTTGCACCTTAACAAGTGATGTTTGTAGTGCTGTAAACAATACGTGTTCTCTTCCTGCGTGGCATGTTCATCACAATCAACCAATCAAATGAATAGCATGGTTCTTCATTGTAGGCGGTCTGTGTGTTCGGGTACCACTGTGTTCGGGTGCTACCAATGTACAGCGACTATAAGAAATATTGCCGGAACAACCGCGGACATCTTCAAGAGAAAACTGGACTGTTTTCTAAGAGAAGTTCCGGATCAGCCGGGCTGTAGTGGGTATGTGGGCCTGCGGGCCGCTCCAAGCAACAGCTTGGTGGACGAAACTCTCACAAGTCGAGCCTGGCCTCGGGCCGGGCTTGGGGAGTAGAAGAACTCCCAGAACCCCATCAACCAGGCATCAAGCACTTACGTGTTCGGGAAACAGTGTGTGGACCAGGCAGCTGGTGGTGATGTTTGACGAGAGAGCTGGGGACAGGTGACACTGGTGACACAGGTGGACATTTCCCTGGAGTTTAACTAGGGATTACATTCCCATTTCCCAAGGAACTATAGTACGCCTACTTTCAGACTCCATTATGCCAACTATGGGACTTCATTACCTTGTGGCGATCCCGTAGGTCAACGTCTGGTGAGCCCGGTGTCTGACCCAGCCTCCTGGTTGGTGGTCTGGTCAACCAGGCTGTTGAATGCGGCTGCTCGCAGCCTGACGTATGAATCACAGCCTGGTTGATCAGGTGTCCTTAGGAGGTGTTTATCGAGTTCTCTCTTGAACATGGAGAGTGTTATGGCCAGTTATGTCCCTTATGTGTAGTGGAGCGTGTTGAACAGTCTTGGGCCTGTGACACCTGTGCTTCAGGTACTGTGCACACACCATGTACTCTACGGTACTGTACACACACAATGTACACTATGGTACTGTACACACACAATGTACACTATGGTACTGTACACACACAATGTACACTATGGTACTGTACACACACAATGTACACTATGGTACTGTACACACACCATGTACACTACGGTACTGTGCACACACCATGTACACTATGGTACTGTACACACACAATGTACACTATGGTACTGTACACACACAATGTACACTATGGTACTGTACACACACCATGTACACTACGGTACTGTACACACACAATGTACACTATGGTACTGTACACACACAATGTACACTACGGTACTGTACACACACCAATGTACACTACGATACTGTACACACATGAACGGCTAATATCGGCTCCTACAGTATCATCAAATATTATTACGCTCTATGAGGGGGCACTTACATGTTGTTAGTCTCTATTAGTCACGGGATAGGTATGGGGTGCATAATAAAGAAGGAAACTGAATAGGGACACCGTTGACAAATATTTCTATTATACCCATTGTCCTCAATGTCACTATTACACATACTACCAACTGTGTTGCCAAAAGTAGCAGTATTGAAGGGTTTAACTAAACGTCACGATTGATTGATTGATTGATTGATGAAGATTAAGCCACCCAACAGGTGGCACGGGCATGAATAGCCCGTACAAAAAACAAAGTAAATAAATAGTCACGAGTAAATAAAAGATTCTATATGAGGCCAGCAGTCTCACTGGTATTATGCTTCACCCGGGGCTCCATAACAAGAGCTATCATTACGCTCAATACAGGGCACCCGTCACCCATCACATGCGATTGCACTCAATCAATGGTTCTCTTACGCACTACGCTCTCTTTAGGGCACCCAATCCACAACTGGCTTGTGCAATCCCTCTAAACAAGAAAATAGAGCTAATGGAGATTGTGTTGTATTGTGTTGAGTTAGTAATGGATTTGTATAGTGAGGTAATGCCATAGTGTTGTGAGGACATGGTGTTGTGGTGTTTGGAGTGGATGCCATGATGGTGTTGTATGGTGTGCTGGTGTCGTGGTGATGCTTCAGTACTCCTGATATATCCTTTACAACAGAGACTATGTGATTATTCCTGGAGCTTTTCAAAACGCTTGTGATCTCTAGAGTGGAGTACTGCTGCACAATGACAGCCCCTTTCAAAGCTGGAGAAATTGCTGACCTGGAAGCGTGTAGAGATCCTTTACTGCTAGAATCCACTCAGTAAAACATCTAAACTTCTGGGACCGACTAAAAAGAGCCTAAATCTGTATTCTCTTGAGCGCAGGTGGGAGAGATACATAATAATTTACACGTGAAAATAATAGAGGGCTGGTCCCAAACCTGCACACTGAAATAAACATACACGAGACCAGGAGGCATGGCAGGATGTGCAGAATACCCCGTTGAAGAGCAGAGGTGCAACAGGTACTCTGAGAGAGAACTATCAACATCAGAGGCCCGAGACTGTTCAACACGCTTCCACTACACATAAGGGGCATAACTGGCCGCCCCCTCGCAGTGTTCGAGAGAGAACTTGATCAACCAGGCTGTGAAATCATACGTCAGGCTGTGAGCAGTTGCGTCAACAGCCAGGTTGAGCAGTCCAGCACACGAGGAGGCCTGGTCGAGGACCGGGCCCGCGGGACGCTAAGCCCCGAAACCATCTCAAAGTAACCTCAAGGTAAGGTAATAACCAAGACACGCATGTATAAATTTGGCCAGCTACACATATGGTGTTCGAGACATTGTAAACGGCTCAAAAATGTCCAATGAGAGAGATTTCTTCCTTGCCCACAACACACAAGTCTTTAAAAGGTTCACCTCGACACCCCAAGCTCTCCCTGACGCACCGCTCCTGTGCCAGGTAAGTCCACTACGGGCTCACCATAGCCCGTGCTACTTGGAACTTTTTGTTCCCAGTAGCTGAATCAACAACAACAACTAACTTCCCACAGATAGAAGCGAGGTTACGACACAAGACGTCCCAAAAGTAATATCAACATTATAAGAAGATATGCAATCCAGTAAACATTGAAGCCTTGCTGATGGAACAGACTCGAACACATGTGGAGTGGAGCAGAAGAGCGGACACATGTGGAGTGGAGCAGAGGAGCGGACCATGTGGAGTGGAGCAGAGGAGAGCAGACACATGTGGAGTGGAGCAGAGGAGCGGACACACGTGGAGTGGAGCCCAAGAGCGGACACATGTGGAGTGGAGCAGAAGAGCGGACACATGTGGAGTGGAGGAGCCCCAATAACAGGCGTGTTGACGGACTGCCGCTCCAGACAACTGGGCCAGACATCTTCCACAAGACATAAACCATTAAACCGTTTACTCGCGCGTGCAACTTGCAGGGTCCAGTGTTTACTTAATGTTCAGTGCCGACGTTTGCAACAACTTCATCTTGACGCACCTGGGATTACGGACTTAAGACAAAACGAACGGACAGGTGAAACAGAACAGGAAGGCGAAAGCGGAGAAAACGAACCAGTAATCAGGCAAACATTTCTTACAACTGAAGCTTCCCTAAAACCACGACACAAACACAATAAGGGGGAAAAGATAAGAAATAGGGAAG
>WNGS01021324.1:7062859-7101876 GCA_020271785.1 Procambarus virginalis | reverse complement strand
CCAACAATGGATGTACAAAGGCTATGCGACCCAGTGCCTACTCTAGCACTTCAACACGCACCCATACAGCTCACGTAGGTTAACCACGCCCCCCATACAACTCACGTAGGTTTAAACACGCCCCATACAGCTCACGAAGGTTTAAACACGCCCCATACAGCTCACGTAGGTTTAAACACGCCCCCCATACAGCTCACGTAGGTTTAAACACGCCCCATACAGCTCACGTAGGTTTAAACACGCCCCCCATACAGCTCACGTAGGTTTAAACACGCCCCATACAGCTCACGTAGGTTTAAACACGCCCCATACAGCTCACGTAGGTTTAAACACGCCCCCCCATACAGCTCACGTAGGTTTAAACACGCCCCATACAGCTCACGTAGATTTAAACACGCCCCATACAGCTCACGTAGGTTTAAACACGCCCCATACAGCTCACGTAGGTTTAAACACGCCCCCCATACAGCTCACGTAGGTTTAAACACGCCCCCATACAGCTCACGTAGGTTTAAACACGCCCCCATACAGCTCATGTAGGTTTAAACATGCCCCATACAGCTCATGTAGGTTTAAACACCCCAGAGAGAATCACAACCTGAGGGTATTGGTGTTAAGGTTTAAGCACACTTCAAAGCACTCGTCAAGGTCAAAATTAATCACAAAAAAGAGCTCGCGGGATCAACCATAACCCAGAAAGCTCGCAGGGTCAAAATATTTCACCTGTGATTTACCCGTAGTCAGTTTCGAGTTGTTCTACTCCCAAAGACTGGCCTGGGGAAGGCTTGTTCGGTCAGGCTGTTGCTTGCAGCAGCCCACACGCTCACATACATATATTACGACATATAGAAAACATTTGCTCTTGTTCCGGCAATAATTCTTATATTTTGTGTGGAAGGAGGTTGAGGGCGCGGCCCTCTGATGTCCATACCTGTTTTCAGATTGTTTTTTTTCTACCACAGACGTGGCCACACATTTACAATGCTAACCAGCATATATACATTTTCTTCTGTCCTCCATGGACAGGGTTAGAGATGTGTTAAACATATAGTTCATGGGTTTATTGAACAATCAACCACAGAAGGTGATTCGGTGCTTTTAAAATGCTAAGCTAACCTACATATGTAAATACATAGACACACAGATTTACATAGGCCCTACATAAAGTGTTCGATGTGTCTTTTACATAGTGACATTAAGATTGTGCCTGTGACACATTTCCTCATCACTTGATCTGTTTGGCATCCTATCATATCTTTCGCTCCAGTAATTATTATTTATTAAGCATATTTGAGATCTTTCGTGAATCTTTCATGTATATATCTTGCGATAGCGCTCTCTCTTGCTCTCCGGACAACATCGCCAGTGCTTTAAGACGGTCCCAGTAACTGAGGTGTTATGTCTATGGCGCTAATATATCTTCTCTGTATTCTTTAACTTCCGAGAGCTTTCCTACCTTGAAAGGGGTCACCTTGAGGTTATCTTGAGGTGCCTCCGGGGCTTCGCGCCCTCGCGGCCCGGTCGTCGACCAGGCCTCCTGGGGCCAGATTCATGAAAGCACTTACGAACCTGTACATCTTTTCTCAAACTTTGGTGACTTTGTTTACAATTGTTAAACAGTTAATGAGCTCCGAAGTACCAGGAGGCTGTTTATAACAATAATAACAATTGATTGGCAAGTTTTTATGCTTGTAAACTGTTTATTAAATGTAACCAAAGCCGTCAAAAATTGAGAAAAGATGTACACGTTCGTAAGAGCTTGCGTAAGTACTTCGTGAATCTGGCCCCAGGTTGCTGGACTGGTCAACCAGTCCAAACAGTGTTCTAACAGTCCAAAACCAGTGGTCAACCAGAAGGAAAAACAGTGCAGTATTCAAAGCTAGAAAGCCTAAATGATAAGGAAAGGAGGTTTGTGGATTAGAATCTTCCAATTCAATCCCTGGATTGGAAGATTCTCATAATTCATCCTAATATTTACAACTACTTGCGCTGGACGGTAGAGCAACGGTCTCGCTTTATGCAGGTCGTCGTTCAATCCCCTACCGTCCAACAAGTGGTTGGGCACCATTCCTTCCCCCCGTCCCATCCCAAATCCTTATCCTGACCCCCTTCCAAGTCCTATATAGTCGTAATGACTTGCCACTTTCCCTCTGATAATTCCCTCCCCTCACCTCGACCGGGAGAGCCAGTCGGCCGAGCGGACAGCACGCTGGACTTGTGATCCTGTGGTCCTGGGTTCGATCCCAGGTGCCGGCGAGAAACAATGGGCAGAGTTTCTTTCACCCTATGCCCCTGTTACCTAGCAGTAAAATAGGTACCTGGGTGTTAGTCAGCTGTCACGGGCTGCTTCCTGGGGGTGAGGCCTGGTCGAGGACCGGGCCGCGGGGACACTAAAAAGCCCCGAAATCATCTCAAGATAACCTCAAGATAACCTTAGTATTTTCCTGGGTGTTGCAACGATTCGTCTCTTGTGGTCACTAAACATTAGGTAGCCCGACGCGATTCATTAGACTATTTGAATGTTTTGCTACTGGTACTTTACATTTCTTTATAGATGTGGAGTTCAAGGAGTCAGGACCCCTAGTTCGAGAGTTCGAGCATATTGCAATGTTGATGAGTGCAATCATCGGGAGGATACATCATTCATGCAACCTGCACGTATCATCAAAGAGAAGATGATGATTTTCTAAGATTCTGGTTGACATCAATTCCACACTCCGAGTTGTGTCTAATCTTCTTGTTTGAGGAGCTGTTCACTTGAGTCAGTTAAGCAAGTCCCAGCTGTGTCTGGGTACAAGTGACAGGATGAACAACCCAGCGGGTTTTCTTCCTATTGGGGAGTGTTGTACACGCTGCTATGGCGGTGTGTCCACTCACAAGGTGACTGGCGCTGCCCAACAAACTCGGCCCTCGGGGCAAAATTTAAAAAAAAAATTAAAATCGTCCTATATATAAAGAAGCTGTCTGGATCTTTACATTTCAAGCTGTCTATCGGAGGCTAAAGAAATCTTGCTGTTCTTTCAGGATTTCATTAATTTCTTTCCCATTTCCTGTGAAGGATAGAAGGATTTCCGGTGAAGGAACCTTCTTTCGCAGAAAATTTTATTTTGAATTTGCATATGTGAAAAGGAAATTATGACTTTGGTTTAACTCATTTATATCTTTCAGTTCCATTTGCAGGTCTTGCGAATAACATGAGAGCTTCAGCTTGTGGTCTGTTATGAAGAAGAAGCGGAAGCAATCACCGAGCTGCTCCCTTCTTAATGTGTGTTATCAACATGCAGCCTCAGGCAGTCGTTCCCGTTCATTGACACATGTTGCACATGTGCAACCTTCAAGTTGACACATGTTGCACACACACCTGTATTGTCTCCCTACACTGCTGGTGTTGCTACTGATGCCTGTGTTGACCTTCAATGTTAGTGTTGCCAGTCTTGTTGGTTGTTGCAACTGATGCCTGTGTTGACCTTCACTGCTGGTGTTGCCAGTCTTGCTGGTTGTTGCAACTGATGCCTGTGTTGACCTTCAATGTTAGTGTTGCCAGTCTTGTTGGTTGTTGCAACTGATGCCTGTGTTGACCTTCACTGCTGGTGTTGCCAGTCTTGTTGGTTGTTGCAACTGATGCCTGTGTTGACCTTCACTGCTGGTGTTGCCAGTCTTGCTGGTTGTTGCAACTGATGCCTGTGTTGACCTTCACTGCTGGTGTTGCCAGTCTTGCTGGTTGTTGCAACTGATGCTTATGTTGACCTTGGCTGCTGCAGCTGCTGGGGGTACTGGTACCATCGCTCCAGAGGCCGACCTGGCCTCAGGCTTCACTTGTCATAACTTTGTCCATAAAGTAGGGTAATTATCAAGAGCCATTACGACTATATAGCACTTGGAAGGGGGGTCAGGATGAGGATTTGGGATGAGACGGGGGGAAGGAATGGTTCCCACCACCAGGACGGTCGGGGATTGAACGCCGACCTCATGAGGCGAGACCGTCGCTCTANAGGTTAGTTTGGTTACTTCTCACGCTTCTGGCTAGGCTAAAAGGTTGAATTTTTAACGGAGTGACATACAAAAATATACTTGTGCAAAATTCCTCCTGGTTGATACCTGGTTGATGGGGTTCTGGGAGTTCTTCTGCTCCCCAAGCCCGGCCCGAGGCCAGGCTCGACTTGTGAGAGTTTGGTCCCCTGTATCACATTCCATAGGACAAATTGCGTCAGTTTTCACCTCAGCGTTAAAAATCCGATGCGTTAGTAAAATTGAAACCACGGCAATGTTGACGCTTTATCGAACTATAAGTTAGATGGTGGTTTGGCAACAACTTCATAGTTGACGCCTGGCATATCGTGCATTGTGCACACTCTACAGGACCTCTTGCACCTGCTCAGTACTTGACAAGTCCCGTACACTGTAGATTCTACTCTTCCCGCCCAGCGGATAATCTAGGACCTGCATAAAGCGATGCTATCTAAATGAAAATTATACACGCTATTATTCATAATAACTGCATCAGGTATAATTATAATGTCTCCCATGTAAACAATGTAGTGGATCTTGTTGCAACTGTGTGTAAACTAACTCGACTATAAAGGTGCAAACATATATCATTGTTGTGAGTTTGAACTGCGGGTAGCGTAATCATTCTGGCTTCCGGACCCTGGTAAAAATACCTAGCAGTAAAATAGGTACCTGGGTGTTAGTCAGCTGTCACGGGCTGCTTCCTGGGGGTGGAGGCCTGGTCGAGGACCGGGCCGCGGGGACACTAAAGCCCCGAAATCATCCCAAGATAACCTTCTCCCACGACACTAGATACTTACACGCGCCTCCAGGTAACACGGAACATCTTACCTGTAAGATACAAAAAAAATATGTTATTATCTTGCAATATAATAAAATATATTACTTAAAACATGATTATTAGTATTTGTTACGTTTAGGTGGCAAGCCGAGTTACACATCTATAATTTGGGCTTCAACACTTGGAGTGTTCAATATGTATTAAGAGTTATATTAATTATTTTAAAGAGACTGTGTGAGTGTGTGTGTATGTACTCGCCTAGCTGTGCTTGCGGGGGTTGAGCTTTGGCTCTTTGGTCCCGCCTCTCAACCGTCAATCAACAAGTGTACAGTTTCCTGAGCTAATTGGGCTCTATCATATCTACATTTGAAACTGTGTATAGAGTCAGCCTCCACCACATCGCTTCCTAGTGCATTCCATTTGTTAACCACTCTGACACTGAAAAAATGATTTCAAACGTCTCTGTGGCTCATCTGGGTACTAAGTTCCCACCTGTGTCCCCTTGTTCGTGTTCCACCCGTTCTAAAGAGTTTGTCTTTGTCCACCCTGTCAATTTCCCTGAGAATTTTGTAGGTGGTTATCATGTCTCCCCTTACTCTTCTGCTTTCCAGGGTTGTGAGGTTCAGCTCCTTTAGCCTTTCCTCGTGTGTGTGTGTGTGTGTGTGTGTGTGTGTGTGTGTGTGTATTCACTTAGTTCACTTAGTTGTATTCACTTAGTTGTATTTTACGGGGGTTGAGCTTTGCTCTTTCGGCCCGCCTCTCAACTGTCAATCAACTGTTTACTAACTACACTAACTACTTTTTTTTTTTCCACACCACACAGACACACACACCCCAGGAAGCAGCCCGTGACAGCTGACTAACTCCCAGGTACCTATTTACTGCTAGGTAACAGGGGCATTCAGGGTGAAAGAAACTTTGCCCATTTGTTTCTGCCGGGTGCGGGAATCGAACCCGCGCCACAGAATTACGAATCCTGCGCGCTATCCACCAGGCTACCTGGCCCCTGTGTGTGTGTGTGTGTGTGTTAGCTGGTAAAAGGTGAGGGGAAGGAGGCGTAGGGAGGAGGTAAGGGGTGCAGGCAAGGGTGTAGGTAATGCACAATCTCTCCCCGTTATACACTTGACTCCCACTAAAAAAAAAATAAGTTTCACTTTCCAGTCCTCGAGTGGTGCTAAAGCTTCATTAGTCACCAGTTCCAGTCGTTGTGATGATAGCGCCACAGTCACCAGTACTGGTCACTCACGGTGCTTCAGTCACCAGTACTGGTCACTCACGGTGCGCCAGTCACCAGTACTGGTCACTCACGGTGCTCCAGTCACCAGTACTGGTCACTCACGGTGCGCCAGTCACCAGTACTGGTCACTCACGGTGCGCCAGTCACCAGTACTGGTCACTCACGGTGTTCCACAGTCACCAGTACTGGTCACTCACGGTGCGCCACAGTCACCAGTACTGGTCACTCACGGTGCTCCACAGTCATCAGTACTGGTCACTGGTCACTCACGGTGCTCCACAGTCACCAGTACTGGTCACTGGTCACTCACGGTGCGCCACAGTCACCAGTACTGGTTACTCACGGTGCGCCACAGTCATCAGTACTGGTCACTGGTCACTCACGGTGCTCCACAGTCATCAGTACTGGTCACTGGTCACTCACGGTGCGCCACAGTCACCTGTACTGGTCACTCACGGTGCGCCACAGTCACCAGTACTGGTCACTCACGGTGCTCCACAGTCACCAGTACTGGTCACTCACGGTGCGCCAGTCACCAGTACTGGTCACTCACGGTGCGCCAGTCACCAGTACTGGTCACTCACGGTGCTCCACAGTCACCAGTACTGGTCACTCACGGTGTTCCACAGTCACCAGTACTGGTCACTCACGGTGCTCCACAGTCACCAGTACTGGTCACTCACGGTGCTCTAGTCACCAGTACTGGTCACTCACGGTGCTCCACAGTCACCAGTACTGGTCACTCACGGTGCTCCACAGTCACCAGTACTGGTCACTCACGGTGCTCCACAGTCACCAGTACTGGTCACTCACGGTGCTCCACAGTCACCAGTACTGGTCACTCACGGTGCTCCACAGTCACCAGTACTGGTCACTCACGGTGCTCCAGTCACCAGTACTGGTCACTCACGGTGTTCCACAGTCACCAGTACTGGTCACTCACGGTGCTCCACAGTCACCAGTACTGGTCACTCACGGTGCTCCAGTCACCAGTACTGGTCACTCACGGTGCTCCAGTCACCAGTACTGGTCACTCACGGTGCTCCAATCACCAGTACTGGTCACTCACGGTGTTCCACAGTCACCAGTACTGGTCACTCACGGTGTTCCACAGTCACCAGTACTGGTCACTCACGGTGCTCCACAGTCACCAGTACTGGTCACTCACGGTGCTCCACAGTCACCAGTACTGGTCACTCACGGTGCGCCACAGTCACCAGTACTGGTCACTCACGGTGCGCCACAGTCACCAGTACTGGTCACTCACGGCGCGCCAGTCACCAGTACTGGTCACTCACGGCGCGCCACAGTCACCAGTACTGGTCACTCACGGTGCGCCACAGTCACCAGTACTGGTCACTCACGGCGCGCCACAGTCACCAGTACTGGTCACTCACGGCGCGCCACAGTCACCAGTACTGGTCACTCACGGCGCGCCACAGTCACCAGTACTGGTCACTCACGGCGCGCCACAGTCACCAGTACTGGTCACTCACGGCGCGCCAGTCACCAGTACTGGTCACTCACGGCGCGCCACAGTCACCAGTACTGGTCACTCACGGCGCGCCACAGTCACCAGTACTGGTCACTCACGGTGCGCCACAGTCACCAGTACTGGTCACTCACGGTGCGCCACAGTCACCAGTACTGGTCACTCACGGTGCGCCACAGTCACCAGTACTGGTCACTCACGGTGCGCCACATAAGGGCGCCTCAACTACACAAGCCGCACTATAGTCAACCTTTTAACTTTAATACAACAATTACCTCCAACAGTGAAAATAACTATCATGTCTGTCACGCCGCAGGCAAGGGTCTCGCTCTCACTGACATAACGGGTAACACACGTACGTACGTACGTACGTACGTGTGTGTGTGTGGTGTGTGTGTGTGTGTGTGTGTGTGTGTGTGTGTGTGTGTGTGTGTGTGTGTGTGTGTGTGTGTGTGTGTGTGTGTGTGTGTGTGTGTGTGTGTGTGTGTGTGTGTGTGTGTGTGTGTGTGTGTGTGCACGCACGCACAACCCTGATAGTAAAGAGTTAAGAGAGATTGGCAAAAAAATGTATGATAGAGTTAAGTCCCAACAAGTGTCATGTAATGAAGATGTGTAATTTATCTGTAGTTGTTTCTGAGAGTTCCTCTACTCTCCAGGCTTGTCTGGTGATGACTTGGTCGTTAAGGATGTTGATTGCGAGAGGCAGGCAGACAGGCAGGCAGACAGCCAAGCAGGCAAGCAAGCAGGCAGGCAAACAGGCTGGCAGGCAGGCAGGCAAACAGTCAAGCAGGCAGACAAGCAGGCAGGCAGTGTGTAATAGAGTGGAGTCACTCCCACCTCACACAACAGGAGCCTCATACCCTCACACTCCTCATCCCCCGTGACGTGATCTCCCTCCCCCTCGGGCATATTACTTCAAGACCAGGTAAGTCCGCCAGGGAAGAGATGAGATGAATTCCTTGATTAATTAATATGGCTCAGACTCCTTGCAGTTTGCCTCTAGAGCTTGGGCCACACCCCTAACATCTCTCTGCTATTTTCCTTTTCCCCTTCAACATGCACACTGAGACCATGAGACAGAAATGGCCCTCGGGTTGTTGGACGGATGTAGTGACTGGTGTCTGGGCAAAAGTGACGGGTGGGGCTGACAGAAGAGAAGAATGAGGCGCTGGTGAGCGGTGTGGACGTTTTACACAACATACATGAAGGGATGATAAAGTTAGTAGCCCTCAGCATCACTTCTTACAAACGTTGATGAGATTGATGGTACTGAAGGTAACCCTCTTAGAGAGGTGCTCACCGCAAGTGTATATTATTAATGTGATGAGACTGGTGAAAAACATTATCAATGGATCGATTGGCTACACTGAGTGTTGAAACAAAGGATGATAGACTACACTGGACGTTGCAATAAAGGGGAAATAGCCAGAACTCGTAACAATGAACAGGTAGAATCTGCCAAGTAAAATCACTGAAGCGAGTACCTCCTTGAGGTTATCTTGAGGTTACCTCGACTTTGTTAAGAATATATCGGAAATCTACACGAATGAAAAAGTTTCATGTAAACAGGACCTGCTTGGCGTGGGCCAGTAGACCTACTAATGTGTTCTTACGGATGGGCTGGGTCTGGATGGACCTGTGTTGAGGTAGGTGAGGAGTGTTGAGGTAGGTGAGGAGTGTTGAGGTAGGTGAGGAGTGTTGAGGTAGGTGAGGAGTGTTGAGGTAGGTGAGGAGTGTTGAGCAAGGTGAGGAGTGTTGAGCAAGGTGAGGAGTGTTGAGCAAGGTGAGGAGTGTTGTGAGGGTTACAGCTGGTGGTGATGTCAACAGCCTCTCTTGTCGTGTCGTCAGAGGAGTGGGAACATCCGGGTTGATTGTGCTAGGAGACGGGCTCTTCACTACTATCCCCTCCACCTCAAGTTAACCGTATGTCACAATAATTTATCTCAACACTATACCCATGATAAATATCACCTTTCACGAAAAGTCATTATAATAATAATGATGAGAAAATCAGTAGGATATGATGAGGATTCGAATCTGCACTCTGAGTCCTCCCAATCACGCTTTAAAGTAGTGTGTGGTTTGATAGCACGACAACATACAAGGTAAACACGATAAACTGAACATCTTTCCGGCTCCACCCAGGTGAGCAATAACGGACGCCCCGCCACCGGAGCTGTGATGCAGTACAAGGCTGACTCCCAGAGGACAATGTTGGGAAACAATAAGACCGTTTCTATAGGGACAAAGACGCGACGGGAAGATCAAACATTCCAGCCAGAGCTGACGGGGAGCTGAATGATACTGTCAGCACCCGACTGTGGGAGGAGTCATCCATCTACACTCTTAGATATTTCCCCCACTAGTGACGGTGGGGGAGAAGCCAGAGGAGGAGGAGTTGGTGGCTGTACAAGTGTCGCTGCTTGACAGCGTGTAGTGTATATGCTTCTGTTTACTGTCAAGGGCGTCGTTACTAGTGTAGCAGGTGCTAAGATGTGACAGATACGGTCGAGAGAACACAGTAGCTAGTATAGATCATAGAGATGATAATTTGTTTTTAAAACGTTTCTTTAAAGTACGAATTCATTGGTCTTGTGGATGAACATACCGCCATATCAGCATGTACAACACCCTTCAATTAGTAGAAAATCCGCTGGGCTGTTGATCCTGTCACTTGTACTCAGACGCAGCTGGGACAGCTTAACTGCGTCAAGTGAACACTGTCACAAGGTATTAACATCTTTCAACCCGCAAGTTATTTGCGTGCAAAGTGGGGGACTCCTTCAAGGATTGTACGAAAGAGTACGAAAGCGAGAAGAGGATGGGCGTGCACAACACCTGCTTGATGGGGTTCTGGGAATTCTACTTCCCAAGCCCGGCCCGAGGCCAGGCTTGACTTGTGAGAGTTTGGTCCACCAGGCTGTTGCTTGGAGCGGCCCGCAGGCCCACATACCCATAACAGCCCGGTTGGTCCGGCACTTCTGACGCAGCGACAAGGAAAAGTGAGAGTTGAGTCATACCAAACACGAGATAATGGATGAGAGGACCTCGCTGGGAGGAGGCAACGACACGCTTGTCTTAAAGACGACACACTTACACACGACCAAGAACTAAGATATACGCCATATCAAAGTACTGAACAAAGAGAGTTCAAAAGAAATAGAGAGCGAGAAGAAGAAATGATCAAGGAAAAGCGCCAATTCATTACGACTATATAGCATTTGGAAGGGGTCAGGATAAGGATATGGGACGGGAGAAAGATATGGTGCCCAACCACTTGGACGGTCGGGGATTGAACACCGATCTGCAATAAGCGAGACCGTTGCTCTACAGTCCAGCCCAAGTGGTTGGGCATAGAGCGAGAAATGAAAAGAGATGTAATTCTAGGGATGGCTATCATCCAGCCCATCATCCTAATGTTTACCAGAGTCTGCCAGTGCAGACTACTTATCACATGCCTCTGTATGACTAGTCACCTATCTAGTATTTTAACACACTGTACTTCCCTTCATATAGTCTAGGGTAGCTGCACACATGCACATGTACCAAAATGTGTAAAAGTCCCAACGTCAAGAAACTGTCATACCTTATCCTAACCTACCAGAGGACACAAAACAGAAAACGGGACAGTATGTCAACTTCGCGACCCGCTCCCATTTTCTAGTACGACTATTTTTTGCCTTAGGTAAAGTATGCATCACAATGCGACGACGCTCTATTAGGAGGATTATTATTATAAACATCTTTATTGACAAAATTAATTACAATTTGACCAACCACTTAGGTCGGACGGTAGAGCGACGGTCTCGCTTCATGCAGGTCGGCGTTCAATCCCCGACCGTCCAAGTGGTTGGGCACCATTCCTTCCCACCGTCCCATCCCAAATCCTTATCCTGACCCCTTCCAAGTGCTATATAGTCGTAATGGATTGGTGCTTTACTCTGATAATTCCCTTCCCTTCCCTTGCCTGATCTGAGGATTTTGATAAAGTCTTATTAAAGTGAGGATAATGCTGGTATTCACTGTCACGCTGGACAGAGGGTCATACATGTATGACATGTATCAGAGGGACTGCATGTATGCAGTCTTATGTATGACCCAGTCTTTTTAGACTGGTGTAAACTGCAGGCGGAAGTACATATATATCACGGTTACAATCAATGTTTTAATGTATGGATATGTGAAAACAACTTTCTATTGAGGAGGGATTATATGACCCCCACCAACACAACCTTGCCCCGTCACCCACACGTCAACAACCTAACCCAAGGTAAAAAAAGATAAACAAAAAAGAGATAATAAAAGCCTCCCTTGACTTCCTGTTCCCCTACCAACAGACATTTGTTTATGTCTGTTTACACTGAGGGACCTCCGATGTACACAACGGGGAGGCGGCACTGTTGACCCTACATGGCATTAATTATACCCACGTTGGAAAATGTCTTCAGCACCCCCCCCTTGCCTCCAAAAGCAATGCTTCAGGGTGACATGACGGGGTGACATGACAGGGTGACATGACGAGGTACATGATGGGGTGACATGACGGGGTGACATGACGGGGTGACATGACAGGGTGACAACACTGATATTTCAGCCCTGCGAGCTCCAGGCCTCCCTGGTGCTCCGCCATTGATAAATACCAATTATATATTTTTCTGACACGCATTTTTCCTTGTATTAATTATTACAGCACATGAGAACAAAACATGGGAAATAGGTAACTGATGACAGCATGCAGCTTCAGCCTTCCCTCCTGCATCTACCTATCATCCCTCCTACCTATCCTCCTACACCTTCCTACCTTCCCTCCTACACCTACCTACCTTCCCTCCTGCACCTACCTATCCTCCTACACCTACCTACCTGCCCTCCACACACTCTCAACCATGGGTTGAGCATCACAAACATCAGAGCGCAACAATAATATTCCAAAAATCAGACGCACTGCGGGGCGGCAAATGTTTCTCAAAAGACATTGTAATATTGCAATTGTTGGGTGGACAAGGGTCATCCCATCTTCAAACCATTCGTGATATATGTAAGTTAAGGTAATTATCAGGAGAAAGCGCTGTCAGAACCATTATATCATTTGAAAGGGATGTGAGGGCATGGGAGGGTTATCATGAGGTTATCTTGAGGTAATTTCGGGGTTTAGCGTCCCCGCGGCCCGGTCCTCGACCAGGCCTCCTTTTCGTTACACACCTCCAGGAAGCAGCCCGTAGCAGCTGTCTAACTCTCAGGTACCTGTTTACTGCTTGATGAACAGGAACAGCCTAGTGGACCAAACTCTCAGAAGTCAAGCCTGGCCTCGGGCCGGGCTTGGGGAGTAGAAGAACTCCCAGAACCCCATCAAGCGGGAATCAAAGCCACACTACCCCTGCTGGTGTACACAATACCAGCCACACTACCCCTGCTGGTGTACACAATACCAGCCACACTACCCCTGCTGGTGTACACAATACCAGCCACACTAACCCTGCTTGTGTACACAATACCAGCCACACTAACCCTGCTGGTGTACTCAATACCAGCCACACTAACCCTGCTGGTGTACACAATACCAGCTACACTACCCCTGCTGGTGTACACAATACCAGCCACACTACCCCTGCTGGTGTACACAATACCAGCCACACTACCCCTGCTGGTGTACACAATACCAGCCACACTACCCCTGCTGGTGTACACAATACCAGCCACACTACCCCTGCTGGTGTACACAATACCAGCCACACTGCCCCTGCTGGTGTACACAATACCAGCCACACTACCCCTGCTGGTGTACACAATACCAGCCACACTACCCCTGCTGGTGTACACAATACCAGCCACACTAACCCTGCTGGTGTACACAATACCAGCCACACTACCCCTGCTGGTGTACACAATACCAGCCACACTAACCCTGCTGGTGTACACAATACCAGCCACACTAACCCTGCTGGTGTACACAATACCAGCCACACTAACCCTGCTGGTGTACACAATACCAGCCACACTACCCCTGCTGGTGTACACAATACCAGCCACACTGCCTCTGCTGGTGTACACAATACCAGCCACACTGCCTCTGCTGGTGTACACAATACCAGCCACACTAACCCTGCTGGTGTACACAATACCAGCTACACTACCCCTGCTGGTGTACACAATACCAGAGGCACTACTCCCACCAACCTACCGGTGCAGATCCGAGCAAATGAAGTATTGTTGTGTGGGTCTAAAGAAGGAGGGAGGGGGGGGGAGGCTTAACTGACAGGAACGGCACTAGCACAAAGACTGTCACGTCATCAAAGACTCTCCCTTTTCTTCTCCTTCCCATCATCACTTTACCGTCTCCCAAACCTGCCTATTACTCCTTTCCCTTACCCCTTTATCCCCTAACCCTTATCCCCGTAAGCCACAGAGTCTCAGGCCCTTGTCTCCATCTTCCACCCGCGTCTCAGCACTCCTCCTCCTCCCCTCTGCCTTAGAAACATCCAAGATTCTCTCTGTGTTCCCCTCAACCATTCTCTAGTCTCCCCTCACCCTCTTAACCAACCAATAAAAGCCTTGAGAAAATATTGAAATCATACGATGGGATTGAACTCTCGTCTCTGGACTTCCCAANGGATATGAAAAACAAAGTATAGGAAAAATAGAGAGGAGATAGTGACAACAAAGAAAAAATCGTAAACAAAACAATGATTATGATAAAAACAACAATTACTACGTATTTATGTATTTTACGTAAAGATTTGAACTATACCAACTCTTCCACACTCTCCCGAGTGTGAAATTTACACGAAAAGTGACATGACAAAGGAGAAGTGACACAAGTCAAGTGAAACTTGTGAGAGCTTGGTCCAACAAGCTGTTGCTTGCAGCGACCCGCAGGCCCACATATCCACTACAGCCCAGTTGGTCCAGCACTTCTTGCAAGAACTATCTAAGTGTATCTTGAAGATACACCTTACGGAAACTTTGTTCCGACGATATTTCTATACAGTCCCCGCATCAACCTGGGGGGGGGGGATTGACTACGCAATTGGTATCCTGGTTGTAAACTCATTGGCAGGTCGTGTTCCTGGGAAAACTAGTAGGATAAAGCTAACCATGAGCTATGGGCCTATGGGGAAAGGAAGTATTTGAACGTGCTATTTGGAGTCGTAAGTAGTCTACACTCACTCACATGTGTATAAAAACCCAGTGGAGGTATGTTAGCGAATGTGTGCCTTGGGAGGAGAGGAGACAGTGAGAGTGATTAATGAATTAATAAATCCAAAGAAACAACTCCAGATGACAAGTTTGAGGCAATAACAGAGACGGCCACAGGTGGGTGCAGAGTAGAGGCGCCGAGTGGAGGCTGCCAGCCCTGCCAGGTCACTCACTCCATATTCTCACCCGCTCTGGGATCCACCGCCACCCAGCCATCCTTCCCCGACCCCTTAACTAATGATTTAGGAAAAATGGGATAGCGGGGGAAGTGATGAATATAGGGGAAATGAAATGAGGTTAGAGTAATTCCTCTTTCCCCTCTCCTCTCTGCTCCTGGGAGGTCTTGGGGTTTTTTGCTGCCATATATTAGAGAGTGGGGACGGTCGTGGTTGGGAGTGAGGACGACCCGTGCAGACAGCGTTACCTTTCCATTCCCATCAACAGCGCCGTCAACATCTCTACACATTTTGTTGACACTGTTGCTGGTGATGTACACCCTACGTCATCATCAACTAGCAGACCTATATATAATACACATGCTGGCATATACCACACAGCTATATCTGAGGAAACATTTTGACGTACAAATGAGTATAATTATATAATCTGACCTAGATCACCTGTACTCACCTAATTGTGCTTGCGGGGGTTGAGCTTTGGCTCTTTGGTCCCGCCTCTCAACTGTCAATCAACTGGTGTACAGTTTCCTGAGCCTACTGGGCTCTATCATATCTACATTTGAAACTGTGTATGGAGTCAGCCTCCACCACATCACTCCCTAAAACTTGATAAACACACACACCTGTGTGTGTGTGTGTGTGTGTGTGTGTGTGTGTGTATCCAGAGCCACATCTTGAAGCTAAAATAATAAATTCGGTATGTTATCCTCTGGTATATACATATATATGTACATCTCCATCTTGGGAGCCTTCGAGTAAATGAGGTGCCTCCACTCCTCGCCACCTGGCGGACTTGAAAAGGTGACGTTCTGGTATTGGCTCATCTATCACGTTGGATAACTAGTGAGATAAACACGTGCAGGTCCTCCAGTGGCTTGAACTATGGCCAGGTGGCTACAGAAATAACGCTAACGACGCAGACTGGCGGCCCATGCGGTATGGTAAGAGTAGCAAAGGAAAATTCGCGAGGAATTTCCAAGGCTAATGTGTGGATATACCACCTACCTTGAGGTTACCTTGAGGTGCTTCCTGGGCTTAGCGTCCCCGCGGCCCGGTCGTCGACCAGGCCTCCTGGTTGCTGGACTGGTCAACCAGGCTGTTGGACGCGGCTGCTCTCAGCCTGACTTACGAATCACAGCCTGGTTGATCAGGTGGTCAGTTTTAACACCACAACCAGTCCTCCTTCCTTGAAGGCGGGTTATTTTGCACTTACCTTGCGTTGGTTCCGAGAATCAACGTTCCAGCGGCCCGGTCTCTGAATAGGCCTCCTAATTGGTAGTCTGGTCAAACAGATTGGTAGATGCTGCTGCTCGTAGACTGGCATATGAACCACAGTCCGGTTGATCAAGATATTCTTTAGAGGTGTTTATCAAGTTCTCTCTTGAACACCTTGAGAAGTCGGCCAGTTATGCTCCTGATGTGTAGAGGGAGTGTGGTGAAAAGCTTTGGGTCCGTGATGTAGAGTCGTCTCTGTGTACCTATTGCACCTTTACTTTCCAATGGTGCCATACCTCCTGGCTCGCTGCAATCTTTGTCGACATATCTCATATCAAGGAATGTCAACACCTTTGCCTCATTTGCTGATAAAAAGTCTTCATATAGCGAACAATATCGTAGCTCGTATACATAACATACATGCATGCAATCACTAAAAATACATTACACAAATGAGTGTACATTACATGCATACATCAAACATACTTGCGGCAGAACTGTAAAACTCCCGGGTGAGGCAGGATGTTTCTGAGACCCATGAATTGACAGAAACTCTAAATTGGCGAGAATGGGTGAGTGAGGGCACATGGGTATGTGTTCAGAGCCATGGGTATGTGTTCAGAGCCATGGGTATGTTCAGAGCCATGGGTATGTGTTCAGAGCCATGGGGCATCAGACCTCAATTGAGATGCCCAGAGGTGGCAAGGTACCAGAGGAATACATAGATGCCTGACCCCCACACTAACGACTTATTAGACAACTGTTACAAGAGGCGACATACTAAATCATCTGACACAGGGAGTTGACTCATCTGACACAGGGAGTTGACTCATCTGACATAGGGAGTTGAATCTTGACACAGGGAGTTGACTCATCTGACACAGGGAGTTGACTCATCTGACATAGGGAGTTGAATCTGACACAGGGAGTTGAATCTGACACAGGGAGTTGAATCTTGACACAGGGAGTTGAATCTTGACACAGGGAGTTGACTCATCTGACACAGGGAGTTGACTCATCTGACACAGGGAGTTGAATCTGACACAGGGAGTTGAATCTTGACACAGGGAGTTGACTCATCTGACATAGGGAGTTGAATCTGACACAGGGAGTTGAATCTTGACACAGGGAGTTGACTCATCTGACATAGGGAGTTGAATCTGACACAGGGAGTTGAATCTGACACAGGTGGTTAAATCATCTGACAGAAAGAGTTTGGTTCACACGTTCGAGGTGAAACATTTCACCAACCCCAGGTTGAAGGAGCAGTCTAGTCTGGTTGGCAACGTGACTGGGAGCGACAGCTGGCGAGGTGTGGAGATGGTCCAGGTGGTACTGTTACAGCTGGTGTGCTGCACCTGCTGGTACGTCACAGTGTGACTGTACACAAACACAGAGAATGACAGAGCCGGTTGAGTGTGCACTAACCCACGGGGGTCATGAAAGCAGTCCGGAGTGATGCAGGGACTTGGGATTTAACACACATCTCGGTATGCACACAAGATTTTGACAGATTATTGGAGGTATTAGGCCACAGATGCAGGTATGAGGCCAGAGGTCCAGGTATAAGGCCAGAAGTGGAGATATGAGGGCCAGAGAGACGGAGCATATCTACAGACTGCGACTGTCAACTTAAGTATTGCACAGATAACATTACTGTAGAGAAAATATATAAGCAGAGTTGTGTGTGTTCACCATAGAGCCCATGAATGGTTTACTTGTAGCTTGCGTGACTTTTAACAGGATAAGATTTATATACGCAGTATACCAGTGGGACATTACTGGCATATATACCCGTTGGCAGTGTATGTTGTGATGGATATAGCTTCGTAGATATACAGTCCACAACCTGGATGAAGTCCCGGGAGGTCTTCTATTACCCAAGCCGGCCCGGAGCCTGGGGTCAGATTCACGAAGCAGTTACGCGAGCACTTACGAACCTGTACATCTCTCAATCTTTGGCGGCTTTGTTTACAATTATTAAACAGTTAATGAGCCCCGAAGCTCCAGGAAGCTGTTTATAAGAATAACATCATTTGATTGGAGGTTTTCAGGGCTTGTAAACAGCTTAATAAGTATAACCAAAGCCGTCAAAGATTGAGGCAAGATGTACACGTTCGTAAGTACTTGCGTAACTGCTTCGTGAATCTGGTCCCAGGTTTGACTTGTGAGAGTTTAGTCTAACAGGCTGTTGCTTGGAGCGGCCCACAGGCCCACATATCCATTACAGCCTGGTAGTTCGGCACTTCTTGCAGAGAAGTGTCCAGTTTTATTGGAGACATCCATCTTTGTTCCGTCATATTTATAAAGCTTGCTGGGAGGGTATTGAACAGTCGTGGACCTCTGATGTTCAGACAGTGTTCTCTGATTGTGCCTATGGCACCTCTACTCTTCACTCGTTCTATTCTGCATTTCCTTCCATATTGTTCATATAGATTTTACGTAAACACACACACTGGCTACAAGTATAATATACATAACACACACATTGCCTACGTAAATACGTCAGAAACATATATATGAATTAAAACTTCCATATTCATATGTATTAAAACATACAAAGACCTTGAGCCTACCTAAAGTAAAAATATGTATATATAGATGCATATAGCATATAAAACCTTCCACACGAGAGAGGGGGGAGACCGCGAGACGCTCCAAAACACCGTAAAGCACAGATCAACATCCAGAAACTGTAACACACTACTGGGCAAATCTGCTTGACTTTTAAGGTGAAATACCCCGGCACATCTCCTCTTATCAAGGTAATGTATGGAGAGGCCAAAGTCCTATCAATTGTACAGTCAATCTGGGACATAAAGCTGGCCCTAGAGACGCCGGGACTCGAGGCGTCTTGTTTCTTCACCAAGTCTTGGTGCTCGACAGTGACGTCACACGAGACGAGATCTAATGGTGCTCGACAGTGACGTCACATGAGACGAGATCTAATGGTGCTCGACAGTGACGTCACATGAGACGAGATCTAATGGTGCTCGAGCAGTGACGTCACATGAGACGAGATCTAATGGTGCTCGAGCAGTGACGTCACATGAGACGAGATCTAATGGTGCTCGAGCAGTGACGTCACATGAGACGAGATCTAATGGTGCTCGACAGTGACGTCACATGAGACGAGATCTAATGGTGCTCGAGCAGTGACGTCACATGAGACGAGATCTAATGGTGCTCGAGCAGTGACGTCACATCAGATGGATTTTGGCCACTATAGGCAATGAACGTCATAAAGTGTTAATGAAGAGCTCGGAACGGCCAACAACCGACCTGTTTAATGGGCTGAAACAGGGTCACGATGATCTGTCGCCCGCGGAGTCGACTGTCGACCGTCGACAGACCAGTGGAGTCTGCTGGTGGTTGTAACCCATCCCCACCACCAGGTCTCACACCACACAACACACACACACACACACACACACACACACACACACACACAACACACACACACACACAGAGGCAATATTAACACCTGGGCCGGGGCGGTGTGTCACCTGTAATAGCCGGCTATGACAGGCTAAGTACCGGGGTGCGTGTGGACCAGAAGTGTTCATACTCCAGTTGAATTATCTTTCTTCCTTTTGGGTTGTTAAATGTTCAACCCTTCACTTGTGTCAGCACTCGCCCCACCCCACCCCACCCCACTCTCTCTCTCTCTCTCTCTCTCTCTCTCTCTTCTCTCTCTCTTCTCTCTCTCTCTCTCTCTCTCTCTCTCTCTCTCTCTCTCTCTCTCTCTCTTTATAAACCAAGAACATGAGGATTATATTGCCTGCATGCCTAGTGATCGTGAATTGTGTACTCGCCTAGATGTGTTCATAGAGTCGAACATTAGCTCCTTAGCCCCATCTTTCCAGTCTCAGGTCGGTTAAGGACAGTCACTTATTTACATAATGAAATCACACTGAAATCGTGATGTATCAATGAGGAAAGTGTTGTAGAACTACTGGACCATTAGCCACTGTGCCACTGTGCATGAAGGCCATGGGTAAAACCCTGACTGGGTGTCAGTTGTAAGCCTCGGGAGTACCTGAAGGTTTAGTGGAATCCCAGGTTGGCTGGCTTATTGGGCCATGTTGTGGCTTAGTGGCGTAGGGCGCTCGCTTAGGAGTACAAAATGAGCGGGTTCGAATACTCCTCCTGTCACCTACTGATTTTCTAATCACTTATTTCTTATGATTCTAATTGTGCTTCCTTTTGAAGCTGTTTTGACTTCATATTGCAACCCGCTATAGTTCATAGTTCACCTATAGTGAAACATTTTGACACACATCCTAAGCCTTTAACGCATTCACTACTTGGACCAGTAGTTTCACTCAACTAATTGTTCGCGATTTGCACGTTGTCGTAAAAAACGTTGCAAATGCAACCAATTAACTAGAGCTCACAAATACTTTTTTATGCATCGGACTCAACAGGTTAGTTTGGTTACTTCTCGCGCTTCTGGCTAGGCTAAAAGGTTGAATTTTTGACGGAGTGACATATACAAAAATATACTTGTGCAAAATTCCTCCTGGTTGATATCTGGTTGATGGGGTTCTGGGAGTTCTTCTACTCCCCAAGCCCGGCCCGAGGCCAGGCTTCACTTGTGAGAGTTTGGTCCCTGTATCACATTCCATACGACAAATTGCGTCAGTTTTCACCTCAGCGTTAAAAATCCGATGCGTTAGTAAAATTGAAACCACGGCAATGTTGACGCTTTATCGAACTATAAGTTAGATGGTGGTTTGGCAACAACTTCATAGTTGACGCCTGGCATATCGTGCATTGTGCACACTCTACAGGACCTCTTGCACCTGCTCAGTACTTGACAAGTCCCGTACACTGTAGATTCTACTCTTCCCGCCCAGCGGATAATCTAGGACCTGCATAAAGCGATGCTATCTAAATGAAAATTATACACGCTATTATTCATAATAACTGCATCAGGTATAATTATAATGTCTCCCATGTAAACAATGTAGTGGATCTTGTTGCAACTGTGTGTAAACTAACTCGACTATAAAGGTGCAAACATATATCATTGTTGTGAGTTTGAACTGCGGGTAGCGTAATCATTCTGGCTTCCGGACCCTGGTAAAAATATCAGGTTCTCTGGTCGGTCGGTCGACCGGACAGCACACTGGACTTGTGATCCTGTGGTCCTGGGTTCGATCCCAGGCGCCGGCAAGAAACAATGGGCTGAGTTTCTTTCACCCTATGCCCCTGTTACCTAGCAGTAAAATAGGTACCTGGGTGTTAATCAGCTGTCACGGGCTGCTTCCTGGGGGTGGAGGCCTGGTCGAGGACCGGACCGCGGGGACACTAAAGCACCGAAATCATCCCAAGATAACCTTCTCCCAAGACACTAGATACTTACACGCGCCTCCAGGTAACACGGAACATCTTACCTGTAAGATACAAAAAATATGTTATTATCTTGCAATATAATAAAATATATTACTTAAAACATGATTATTAGTATTTGTTACGTTTAGGTTGCAAGCCGAGTTACACATCTATAACTTGGTCTTCAACACTTGGAGTGTTCAATATGTATTAAAAGTTATATTAATTACTTTAAAGAGACTGTGTGAGT
Source organism: Procambarus virginalis (assembly GCA_020271785.1). Lineage (NCBI taxonomy): Eukaryota > Metazoa > Arthropoda > Malacostraca > Decapoda > Cambaridae > Procambarus > Procambarus virginalis. Next base: position 7,080,180 of record WNGS01021324.1, on the reverse strand, counting down.
GTGTGTGTATGTACTCGCCTAGCTGTGCTTGCGGGGGTTGAGCTTTGGCTCTTTGGTCCCGCCTCTCAACCGTCAATCAACAAGTGTACAGTTTCCTGAGCTAATTGGGCTCTATCATATCTACATTTGAAACTGTGTATAGAGTCAGCCTCCACCACATCACTTCCTAGTGCATTCCATTTGTTAACCACTCTGACACTGAAAAAATGATTTCAAACGTCTCTGTGGCTCATCTGGGTACTAAGTTCCCACCTGTGTCCCCTTGTTCGTGTTCCACCCGTTCTAAAGAGTTTGTCTTTGTCCACCCTGTCAATTTCCCTGAGAATTTTGTGGGTGGTTATCATGTCTCCCCTTACTCTTCTGCTTTCCAGGGTTGTGAGGTTCAGCTCCCTTAGCCTTTCCTCGTGTATGTGTGTGTGTGTGTGTGTGTGTGTGTGTGTGTGTGTGTGTGTGTGTGTGTGTGTGTGTGTGTGTGTGTGTGTGTGTGTGTACTCACCTAGTTGTACTCACCTAGTTGTGCTTGCGGGGGTTGAGCTCTGGCTCTTTGGTCCCGCCTCTCAACCGTCAATCAACAGGTGTACAGTTTCCTGAGCCTATTGGGCTCTATCATATCTACACTTGAAACTGTGTATAGAGTCAGCCTCCACCACATCGCTTCCTAATGCATTCCATTTGTCAACCACTCTGACAGTAAAAAAGTTCTTTCTAATATCTCTGTGGCTCAGTCACCAGTACTGGTCACTCACGGTGTTCCACAGTCACCAGTACTGGTCACTCACGGTGTTCCAGTCACCAGTACTGGTCACTCACGGCGCGCCACAGTCACCAGTACTGGTCACTCACGGCGCGCCACAGTCACCAGTACTGGTCACTCATGGCGCGCCACAGTCACCAATACTGGTCACTCACGGTGTTCCACAGTCACCAGTACTGGTCACTCACGGCGCGCCACAGTCACCAGTACTGGTCACTCACGGTGCTCCACAGTCACCAGTACTGGTCACTCACAGTGCTCCACAGTCACCAGTACTGGTCACTCACGGTGCTCCACAGTCACCAGTACTGGTCACTCACGGTGCTCCACAGTCACCAGTACTGGTCACTCACGGTGCGCTACAGTCACCAGTACTGGTCACTCACGGTGCGCCACAGTCACCAGTACTGGTCACTCACGGTGCGCCAGTCACCAGTACTGGTCACTCACGGTGCTCCACAGTCACCAGTACTGGTCACTCACGGTGCGCCACAGTCACCAGTACTGGTCACTCACGGCGCGCCACAGCCACCAGTACTGGTCACTCACGGTGCGCCACATAAGGGCGCCTCAACTACACAAGCCGCACTATAGTCATCCATTTAACTTTAATACAACAATTACCTCCAACACCAACACTGAAAATAACTATCATGTCTGTCACGCCGCAGGCAAGGGTCTCGCTCTCACTGACATAACGGGTAACGTACGTACGTACGTACGTACGTGTGTGTGTGTGTGTGTGTGTGTGGTGTGTGTGTGTGTGTGTGTGTGTGTGTGTGTGTGTGTGGTGTGGGTGTGTGTGTGTGTGTGTGTGTGTGTGTGTGTGTGTGTGTGTGTGTGTGGTGTGTGTGGTGTGTGTGTGTGTGTGTGTGTGTGTACTCACGCACAACCCTGATAGTAAAGAGTTAAGAGAGATTGGCAAAAAAATGGATGATAAAGTTAAGTCCCAACAAGTGTCATGTAATGAAGATGTGTAATTTATCTGTAGTTGTTTCTGAGAGTTCCTCTACTCTCCAGGCTTGTCTGGTGATGACTTGGTCGTTAAGGATGTTGCTTGCGAGAGGCAGGCAGGCAGGGTGCCAAGCAGGCAAGCAAGCAGGCAGGCAAACAGGCTGGCAGGCAGGCAAACAGTCAAGCAGGCAGACAAGCAGGCAGACAAGCAGGCAGGCAGTGTGTAATAGAGTGGAGTCCCTCCCACCTCACACAACAGGAGCCTCATACCCTCACACTCCTCATCCCCCGTGACGTGATCTCCCTCCCCCTCGGGCATATTACTTCAAGACCAGGTAAGTCCGCCAGGGAAGAGATGAGATGAATTCCTTGATTAATTAATATGGCTCAGACTCCTTGCAGTTTGCCTCTGGAGCTTGGGCCACACCCCTAACATCTCTTTGCTATTTTCCTTTTCCCCTTCAACATGCACACTGAGACCATGAGACAGAAATGGCCCTCGGGTTGTTGGACGGATGTAGTGACTGGTGTCTGGGCAAAAGTGACGGGTGGGGCTGACAGAAGAGAAGAATGAGGCGCTGGTGAGCGGCGTGGACGGGATGCACAGCATACATTAAGGGATGATAAAGTTAGTAGCCCTCAGCATCACTTCTTACAAACGTTGATGAGATTGATGGTACTGAAGGTAACCCTCTTAGAGAGGTGCTCACCGCAAGTGTATATTATTAATGTGATGAGACTGGTAAAAAACATTATCAATGGATCGATTAGCTACACTGAGTGTTGAAACAAAGGGTGATAGACTACACTGGACGTTGCAATAAAGGGGAAATAGCCAGAACTCGTAACAATGAACAGGTAGAATCTGCCAAGTAAAATCACTGAAGCGAGTACCTCCTTGAGGTTATCTTGAGGTTACCTCGACTTTGTTAAGAATATATCGGAAATCTACACGAATGAAAAAGTTTCATGTAAACAGGACCTGCTTGGCGTGGGCCAGTAGACCTACTGATGTGTTCTTACGGATGGGCTGGGTCTGGATGGACCTGTGTTGAGGTAGGTGAGGAGTGTTGAGGTAGGTGAGGAGTGTTGAGGTAGGTGAGGAGTGTTGAGCAAGGTGAGGAGTGTTGAGCAACGTGAGGAGTGTTGAGCAAGGTGAGGAGTGTTGTGAGGGTTACAGCTGGTGGTGATGTCAACAGCCTCTCTTGTCGTGTCGTGAGAGGAGTGGGAACATCCGGGTTGACTGTGCTAGGAGACGGGCTCTTCACTACTATCCCCTCCACCTCAAGATAACCGTCTGTCACAATAATTTATCTCAACACCATGATAAATATCACCTTTCACGAAACAAATCATTATAATAATAATGATGAGAAAATCAGTAGGATATGATGAGGATTCGAATCTGCACTCTGAGTCCTCCCAATCACGCTTTAAAGTAGTGTGTGGTTTGATAGCACGACAACATACAAGGTAAACACGATAAACTGAACATCTTTCCGGCTCCTCCCAGGTGAGCAATAACGGCCCCGCCGCCGGAGCTGTGATGCAGTACAAGGCTGACTCCCAGAGGACAATGTTGGGAAACAATAACACCGTTTCTATAGGGACAAAGACGCGACGGGAAGATCAAACATTACAGCCAGAGCTGACGGGGAGCTGAATGATGCTGTCAGCACCCGACTGTGGGGGAGAAGCCAGAGGAGGAGGAGTTGGTGGCTGTACAAGTGTCGCTGCTTGACAGCGTGTAGTGTATATGCTTCTGTTTACTGTCAAGGGCGTCGTTACTAGTGTAGCAGGTACTAAGATGTGACAGATACGGTCGAGAGAACACAGTCGCTAGTATAGAGCACAGAGATGATAATTTGTTTTTAAAACGTTGCTTTAAAGTACGAATTCATTGGGGTGTGTCACTCATCTTGTGGATGAACATACCGCCATATCAGCATGTACAACACCCTTCAATTAGTAGAAAATCCGCTGGGCTGTTGATCCTGTCACTTGTACTCAGACGCAGCTGGGACAGCTTAACTGCGTCAAGTGAACACTGTCACAAGGTATTAACATCTTTCAACCCGCAAGTTATTTGCGTGCAAAGTGGGGGACTACTTCAAGGATTGTACGAAAGAGTACGAAAGCGAGAAGAGGATGGGCGTGCACAACACCTGCTTGATGGGGTTCTGGGAATTCTACTTCCCAAGCCCGGCCCGAGGCCAGGCTTGACTTCTGAGAGTTTGGTCCACCAGGCTGTTGCTTGGAGCGGCCCGCAGGCCCACATACCCACCACAGCCCGGTTGGTCCGGCACTTCTGACGCAGCGACAAGGAAAAGTGAGAGTTGAGTCATACCAAACACGAGATAATGGATGAGAGGACCTCGCTGGGAGGAGGCAACGACACGCTTGTCTTAAAGACGACACACTTACACACGACCAAGAACTAAGATATACGCCATATCAAAGTACTGAACAAAGAGAGTTCAAAAGAAATAGAGAGCGAGAAGAAGAAATGATCAAGGAAAAGCGCCAAGTCATTACGACTATATAGCATTGGGAAGGGGTCAGGATAAGGATATGGGACGGGAGAAAGGTATGGTGCCCAACCACTTGGACGGTCGGGGATTGAACACCGATCTGCATTAAGCGAGACCGTTGCTCTACAGTCCAGCCCAAGTGGTTGGGCATAGAGCGAGAAATGAAAAGAGATGTGATTCTATGGATGGCTATCATCCAGCCCATCATCCTAATGTTTACCAGAGTCTGCCAGTGCAGACTACTTATCACATGCCTCTGTATGACTAGTCACCTATCTAGTATTTTAACACACTGTACTTCCCTTCATATAGTCTAGGGTAGCTGCACACATGCACATGTACCAAAATGTGTAAAAGTCCCAACGTCAAGAAACTGTCATACCTTATCCTAACCTACCAGAGGACACAAAACAGAAAACGGGACAGTATGTCAACTTCGCGACCCGCTCCCATTTTCTAGTACGACTATTTTTTGCCTTAGGTAAAGTATGCGTCACAATGCGAGGACGCTCTATTAGGAGGATTATTATTATTAAGATCTTTATTGACAAATTAATTACAATTTGACTAACCACTTGGGTTGGACGGTAAAGCGACGATCTCGCTTCATGCAGGTCGGCGTTCAATCCCCGACCATCCAAGTGGTTGGGTACCATTCCTTCCCATCCCAAATCCTTATCCTGACCCTTTCCAAGTGCTATATAGTCGTATTGGCTTGGTGCTTTACTCTGATAATTCCCTTCCCTTCCCTTGCCTAATCTGAGGATTTTGATAAAGTCTTATTAAAGTGAGGATAATGCTGGTATTCACTGTCACGCAGGACAGAGGGTCATACATAAGACTGCATGTATGCAGTCTTATGTATGACCCAGTCTTTTTAGACTGGTGTAAACTGCTGGCGGAAGTACATATATATCACGGTTACAATCAATGTTTTAATGTATGGATATGTGAAAACAACTTTCTATTGAGGAAGGATTAAATGACCCCCACCAACACAACCTTGCCCCGTCACCCACACGTCAACAACCTAACCCAAGGTAAAAAAAAGATAAACAAAAAATAGATAATAAAAGCCTCCCTTGACTTCCTGTTCCCCTACCAACAGACATTTGTTTATGTCTGTTTACACTGAGGGACCTCCGATGTACACAACGGGGAGGCGGCACTGTTGACCCTACATGGCATTAATTATACCCACGTTGGAAAATGTCTTCAGCACCCCCCTTGCCTCCAAAAGCAATGCTTCAGGTGACATGACGGGGTGACATGGCGGGGGTGACATGTCGGGGTGACATGTCGGGGTGACATGTCGGGGTGACATGACGGGGTGACATGACGAGGTACATGATGGGGTGACATGACGGGGTGACATGATGGGGTGACATGACGGGGTGACATGATGGGGTGACATGACGGGGTGACATGACGGGGTGACAACACTGATATTTCAGCCCTGCGAGCTCCAGGCCTCCCTGGTGCTCCGCCATTGATAAATACCAATTATATATTTTTCTGACACGCATTTTTCCTTGTATTAATTATTACAGCACATGAGAACAAAACATGGGAAATAGGTAACTGATAGAGCATGCAGCTTCAGCCTTCCCTCCTGCATCTACCTATCATCCCTCCTACCTATCCTCCTACACCTACCTACCTTCCCTCCTGCACCTACCTATCCTCCTACACCTACCTACCTTCCCTCCTGCACCTACCTATCCTCCTACACCTACCTACCTTCCCTCCTACACCTACCTATCTTCCCTCCTACCTATCCTCCTACACCTACCTACCTTCCCTCCTACACCTACCTATCTTCCCTCCTACCTATCCTCCTACACCTACCTACCTTCCCTCCTGCATCTACCTATCTTCCCTCCTACCTATCCTCCTACACCTACCTACCTTCCCTCCTGCATCTACCTATCATCCCTCCTACCTATCCTCCTACACCTACCTACCTTCCCTCCTGCATCTACCTATCTTCCCTCCTACCTATCCTCCTACACCTACCTACCTTCCCTCCTGCACCTACCTATCTTCCCTTCTACCTATCCTCCTACACCTACCTACCTTCCCTCCTGCACCTACCTATCCTCCTACACCTACCTACCTGCCCTCCACACACACTCTCAACCATGGGTTGAGCATCACAAACATCAGAGCGCAACAATAATATTCCAAAAATCAGACGCACTGCGGGGCGGCAAATGTTTCTCAAAAGACATTGCAATATTGCAATTGTTGGGTGGACAAGGGTCATCCCATCTTCAAACCATTCGTGATATATGTAAGTTAAGGTAATTATCAGGAGAAAGCGCTGTCAGAACCATTATATCATTTGAAAGGGATGTGAGGGCATGGGAGGGTTATCATGAGGTTATCTTGAGATAATTTCGGGGTTTAGCGTCCCCGCGGCCCGGTCCTCGACCAGGCCTCCTTTTCGTTACACACCTCCAGGAAGCAGCCCGTAGCAGCTGTCTAACTCTCAGGTACCTGTTTACTGCTTGATGAACAGGAACAGCCTAGTGGACCAAACTCTCACAAGTCAAGCCTGGCCTCGGACCGGGCTTGGGGAGTAGAAGAACTCCCAGAACCCCATCAAGCGGGAATCAAAGCCACACTACCCCTGCTGGTGTACACAATACCAGCCACACTAACCCTGCTGGTGTACACAATACCAGCCACACTACCCCTGCTGGTGTACACAATACCAGCCACACTGCCCCTGCTGGTGTACACAATACCAGCCACACTACCCCTGCTGGTGTACACAATACCAGCTACACTACCCTGCTGGTGTACACAATACCAGCCACACTACCCTGCTGGTGTACACAATACCAGCCACACTGCCCCTGCTGGTGTACACAATACCAGCCACACTACCCCTGCTGGTGTACACAATACCAGCCACACTACCCTGCTGGTGTACACAATACCAGCCACACTACCCCTCTGGTGTACACAATACCAGCTACACTACCCTGCTGGTGTACACAGTACCAGCCACACTACCCTGCTGGTGTACACAGTACCAGCCACACTACCCCTGCTGGTGTACACAATACCAGCCACACTACCCCTGCTGGTGTACACAATACCAGCCACACTACCCTGCTGGTGTACACAATACCAGAGGCACTACCCTGCTGGTGTACACAATACCAGAGGCACTACCCCTGCTGGTGTACACAATACAGCTACACTACCCCTGCTGGTGTACACAATACCAGAGGCACTACCCCTGCTGGTGTACACAATACCAGAGGCACTACTCCCCCAACCTACCGGTGCAGATCCGAGCAAATGAAGTATTCTTGTGTGGGTCTAAAGAAGGAGGGAGGAGGGGGGGAGGCTTAACTGACAGGAACGGCACTAGCACAAAGACTGTCACGTCATCAAAGACTCTCCCTTTCTTCTCCTCCCATCATCACTTTACCGTCTCCCAAACCTGCCTATTACTCCTTTCCCTTACCCCTTTATCTCCCTAAGCCACAGAGTCTCACCCTTGTCTCCATCTTCCACCCGCGTCTCAGCCACTCCTCCTCCTCCCCTCTGCCTTAGAAAACATCCAAGATTCTCTCTGTGTTCCCCTCAAACATTCTCTAGTCTCCCCTCACCCTCTTAAACAACCAATAAAAGCCTGAGAGAAATATTGAAATCATACGATGGGATTGAACTCTCGTCTCTGGACTCCCAAGCACACGCACCACCGATTGGGCCATAGTGATCAAAAGAATCTCGAGAAGAACTAGCAGACTATTGCATGTGTCTTATTACTACCAATAATATATAGACCTACTTTGTGCTCCTCACTCTAGCACGTACATGTGATCAAGTGTTACGTTGTAGGTACGCCTAGAATGAATGTAGAATGAATGTAGAATGAATGTAGAATGAAGGTGAAANGCGTCCCCGCGGCCCGGTCCCCGACTAGGCCTTCTTTTCGTTACGCACATCCCAGGAAGCAGCCCGTAGCAGCTGTAACTCCCAGGTACCTATTTATGCTAGGTGAACAGGAGCACCAGGGTGAAACTCTGCCATTTGCATCCGCCTCCACCAGGGTGGAGAAAGATAGGCATACTACTCCAAAAAAAGTTAAATAAAAACATATTGAACTTGATAAAACACACACAAAGTCCTTGAAAAAACACGCTGAAGCAAGATGAAGCAAGGAAGCAAGAAGCAGCAAGATCCAGCAAAATCTTCCTTGATCTGCCTCTCCACCCACCCAACCTCTCTCCCATACCTGGATTGTACCTGGATGGGGTTCTGAGAGTTCTACTCCCCAAGTTCTACTCCCCTTAAGGTGGTGCTCAAGGAAGAGAAAACACATCACCAAATTGAGACGTCTCAGTATAGTCTATTTCTTCTTTCTTGCTTCCTCATCTACACTTAACACTTCCTATCTGGTTGACCAGACCACACACTAGAAAGTGAAGGGACGACGACGTTTCGGTCCGTCCTGGACCATTCTCAAGTCGACTGTTCCTTTCGACGACTTTTCGTCGAAGTGATGTCGACTTCCTTTCGTGTTGTGAGACTAATTATTTTCTTCCAGTCAACTGGCACTCCATTCCAAGTTACTATAATTTATTATAATTATTTTAATTTACAATGTCGCTTACTCATTAATGTAAATGATGAGTGCCTCGCACAGCAGGTAATCATCGGGGCAGACTGCCCATAAGGCAGTGTGCTGGAGTAGAACAACTCTCAAAATCAACAACAGGTAATCACCAGGTTAATAAAAGTTATTTTTTTTAGCCCCCCCCCCTCAAAATATCACTAATAAAAAAACGAAAAAATATATTTTGTTATTAAATGAACAAATCTATATTTGTTTATACAAATCTTATATAAAAGTGTGAATATTTTGTTATTGTTCTCGATGTTCTTCAAAACAAATAATACGTTGCAACAATTTCTTCAATCACTCTCTGTAAGTTATCAACAGACAAGCCTGACCCCAGGACTGACTTGAGGGTAGGTTAAAGAAGTAGAACTCTCGAACCATAGTACAGGTACACAGGACTTAGCACTGACGAAAATGTGTACATGTCTTGAAAGGAAAGTTATCAGTAGAGTGCCAACCGTAGGAGCCAGGGGTGCCAACCGTAGGAGCCAGGGGTGCCAACCGTAGGAGCCAGGGGTGCCAACCGTAGGAGCCAGGGGTGCCAACTATAGGAGCCAGGGGTGCCAACCGTAGGAGCCAGGGGTGCCAACCGTAGGAGCCAGGGGTGCCAACCGTAGGAGCCAGGGGTGCCAACCGTAGGAGCCAGGGGTGCCAACTATAGGAGCCAGGAGTGCCAACCGTAGGAGCCAGGGGTGCCAACCGTAGGAGCCAGGGGTGCCAACCGTAGGAGCCAGGGGTGCCAACCGTAGGAGCCAGGGGTGCCAACTATAGGAGCCAGGAGTGCCAACCGTAGGAGCCAGGGGTGCCAACCGTAGGAGCCAGGGGTGCCAACTATAGGAGCCAGGGGTGCCAACTATAGGAGCCAGGGGTGCCAACTATAGGAGCCAGGGGTGCCAACTATAGGAGCCAGGGGTGCCAACTATAGGAGCCAGGGGTGCCAACTATAGGAGCCAGGGGTGCCAACTATAGGAGCCAGGGGTGCCAACCGTAGGAGCCAGGGGTGCCAACCGTAGGAGCCAGGGGTGCCAACTATAGGAGCCAGGGGTGCCAACTATAGGAGCCAGGGGTGCCAACTATAGGAGCCAGGGGTGCCAACTATAGGAGCCAGGGGTGCCAACTATAGGAGCCAGGGGTGCCAACCGTAGGAGCCAGGGGTGCCAACCGTAGGAGCCAGGGGTGCCAACTATAGGATCCAGGGGTGCCAACCGTAGGAGCCAGGGGTGCCAACCGTAGGAGCCAGGGGTGCCAACCGTAGGAGCCAGGGGTGCCAACCGTAGGAGCCAGGGGTGCCAACCGTAGGAGCCAGGGGTGCCAACCGTTGGAGCCAGGGGTGCCAACTATAGGAGCCAGGAGTGCCAACCGTAGGAGCCAGGGGTGCCAACTATAGGAGCCAGGGGTGCCAACTATAGGAGCCAGGGGTGCCAACTATAGGAGCCAGGGGTGCCAACTATAGGAGCCAGGGGTGCCAACTATAGGAGCCAGGGGTGCCAACCGTAGGAGACACTCAACAAAACAGGCACCGAAGCAAACAACGGGATGCATCGGTTATAAAACAAAGACACTGCTTTTGTAGAACGATGGCTCAGAGGCTTGGTATTCGACTGGCACGCAGCTAGCCAATGGTTCGTGCCCCGAACATCAGAATAATGCAACTCCAATGATTGTTATTTCAAATACTGCCGATACCACACTTGCTGTGATCATTAGCTATATTTAATTATAATCAGTACAATTATAATCACAAGAGTCTTGAGAGATTTGCCAATCATTCACACACAATCACTAGTTAGATCACTTGGCTCAGAAACAGCGCGGGAAGTTATCAGGGCTGGGCTGGCTGCAAATAGCAACAGTCAGGGTGATCTGAGGCAAGATAAGAACGTTTGTGTGCGTATCTCCCTCCCTCCGGGAACCTAACTGCCGCTTCTGTGAGAAAAATAGGAGCAGAATGGGAGAGGAGAATGGACGAGGAGACGAAATAGGGGAACGAGGAGAAAGATGGAGAGAGGAACAGAAGGGGTTGAGAAAGTAAGACAAGTAAGGGAAGATGGGAAAGGAAATAAGGAAACCTGGAAAGGTAGAGTAACCAGACACACAATGGAAGGGGTAAGGGGTGATATTAGGAATGGGAGTGGAGGAGGGAGAGGTACAGGGAGGTACACAAGTGTTTTCAAATGTTCGAATATTTAATTTTATAATTATAATTTCCCGATATACTGTCTCACCGCTGTAATGGTAAACCAATACGTATCACCAATCAAATTTAAGCTAAATGTTACTAAATTTGTCTCAAATTTAAGTTTAATTTACATTGCTGTACACTTGTTTTATTGAAGCAATAATTGTAAAGATTTCTATAATAATGTAAACTATTTGTATAATAATTGTAACGATTTGTTACGAATAAAGTTTGTGATTGTGAACTGAAGAATGGAGAGAAATATAAATTATAAAGTGGAAGGAAGACAGAGAAGGGCTTTAGGAGGAAGAGACGAGAGAAAGAGTACACAAGAGGAGGACGTAAGAGTAGAGCAATTGAATTTCTGATAAGAGTGGGAACAAAACTCCCAGAGGTGCTTGTAGCCACTCCAGCGACGTACCTACGCTGGAAGCCGGTCCAGGGAGTTCTACAACCAACAAGGGAGTCGAGTGAGGAGAGAAGGGGAGGTGGGGTTACCTTTTATGACCTTACTTTGTGTTGATTTCTGGGATCAATGTCCCTGCGGTCGGGTATCTGACCTGCTTGATACCAGAAGACCAGGAGGTACCAGTAGACCAGGCTTCCTGGTTGATAGTCTGGTCAACCAGCCTGTTGGACGTGTCTGCTCACAGCCTAACATATGAATCACAGCCTGGTTGATCAGGTACCCTTTGGAGGTGTTTGTCAAGTTTTATCTTGAACACTGTGAGGGGTCGGTCAGTTATGCGGTACTCTCAGAGTACCTGTTGCATCTCTGCTCTTCAACGGGGATATTCTGCACATCCTGCCATGCCTTCTGGACTAATGTGATGTTATTTCTGTGTTCAGGTTTGCTGATCCCCTCTACTATTTTCCACATGTAAATTATTATGTATCTCTCCCGCCTGCGCTCAAGGGAGTACAGATTTAGGCTCTTTAGTCGGTCCCAATAGTTTAGACGTTTTACTGAGAGGATTTTAGCAGTAAAGGATCTCTGCACGCTCTCCCGACATTTCGCTTCCAGTAGATGAACGACATATGAGATTCAGAAACAAGTAGTGTATTGTGAGGACTAACAATAAACAGAAGCTCCCCTATGACTCTGTAATATCCCCATTGGTCAAACTATTATGTATTAGCGATAAGACCTACCATAAATGTATGATGACTTACTGTAAATATGTAGCTCTTGTGGTAGCACTTTCTCTGTAACTAGCTGACATTGTAACTATAAGGTGTGAAGGATAGATGAAATTGTTTATGTAATAATCTAAGATGAGGTCTGATAAAGACCTTTTGTGCCCTCTGTAATGCTTTTGCGCTACCGCTCACAGGATGAGTATGGGGTGCACAATAAACTAGCCGCCTTCGGCGGCAACAATAAATAATCTCCAGGTCAGCAATGTCTCCAGCTTAGGAAGGGGCTGTCATTGTGCAGCAGTATTCCACCCTACAGTACTACAGTCTGTGTCCTTTGTCTATGGAGGGAGAGGAACGAGAAGGGAGAGAGAAGGGATTCTACAGAAGAGAGAGGGTGCAACCCCCAAGTAAAGAGAGCCGTTGCTACATATCTGGTTTAAGGTATGGTTTTACCTTCTCTCTCATATGTACACTCTAAAAATTATCTCCAGACCAGACTGAGATTCATGTCAGGCTGCGACCAGCTGCATCTAACAGCCTGGTTGATCAGTCCACCGCCGGGTCGCGGAGACGCTGGGAACCAACACCAAATATGACCACTAATATAACATTCCTTAGAACCCAAACCCCCACGCATCCCTCCCTCCAACAACCACTCTCCAGCGCCGGGTCACACCAACCACACGCTAATCACACAATTCACAAACCCAGCTATCTGGTTGATACCTGGTTGATGGGGTTCTGGGAGTTCTTCTACTCCCCAAGCCCGGCCCGCAGGCCCACATTCCCACCACAGCCCGGAGGATCAGCACTATTCTGATCAAGGTCGACATTTTGCATGCTCAAATGTCTGATTTTGCATGTTTTTGATTTTGCAGACATTTTGCATGTCTGCTTTCGTCAGACTTGGCGCACAAAACGCCTTGATCTCAACACTGGTGATAACCCGGTACCGAGAGACTCGGGGGAAAGTGTTGCAACATGCAACACAGGTAGTGCCAGACGAATGAAGAAACACGACACTGAGACTGGCGCAACAATCTGCAGATAGCTCATCTTGCTGACCTTGGCCACGCATTGTCCTAAGCAGAAACAATGATGGAGCTCTCACTGATCCTTCGGGTGATTAATGAAGACACTGTAAGACACGGGGCTGTATATACTCCAAGGTTAAAGGGACTTGTGGACTACCTTCTCCACAAGCACACGGACACAATACACACAAACAGCTGGTTCTAATACCAGAGATTAGTGAGCCTTTCGTCTCTGGTAGGGCGAGGAGTGTTCGGCAACAGGTGTAGGTGTGGGGGGAGGAGTGTGTACTGTCGGGACACAACAGATGGACCTGAGAGACCAAACTATGACCAATTCGAAAGGATATTTGACAGACTAAGAGCTGGGATATACGGACGGAGTAGAGGAACGGTGCCCAGTCACATACACCATCAGGATGGACTGCCAACCCTGCAGGTTGATACCTGGTTGCAACACAACCCAGGCTGTTGTAGTACCCAACCAAGGCTGTTGTAGTACACAACCCAGGCTGTTGTAGTACCCAACCCAGGCTGTTGTAGTACACAACCCAGGTTGTTGTAGTACACAACCCAGGTTGTTGTAGTACCCAACCCAGGTTGTTGTAGTACACAACCCAGGCTGTTGTAGTACACAACCCAGGCTGTTGTAGTACACAACCCAGGCTGTTGTAGTACACAACCCAGGCTGTTGTAGTACACAACCCAGGCTGTTGCAGTACCAATTAACTAATCCAAGTGACTGGCTCCCAGTGTTCCCAATCCAAGGGAATCACCTACGGAAGTATCAAAGAAGGCACCAAGCTGGAGCAAGGAAAATTCCAATCAAAGAAGAGAACAAAACAGTCGAGGAACTTGGGCGTGCTGCAACAACCCGTTCTCATGATCTGCCACTCCGTAAAAATACCAACCTACTGACCTAAGCACAAACATACAAACCCAACCAACTAACTTATCCAGCCCAATGTATAGAAAACATAGATATGTCAGTCGTTACCTTTCTTAATAGGTTAGGTTAGGTTAGGTTAGGTTAGGTTACGATGGTTACGATGATATGAACAACACGATCTGTTTGTGGAGAGGACAGGTTGGGGTGAGAGTTGGGGTGCGCGTTGTGACCCGCTACTTGCGTTCCTTGAAGCCTCAGATTGGGCAAAATTGTAATTAAATGTTCTCAATAAAGATGGTAATAATAATAATCCTTACCTCACGACTCTCTTAATGTGAGTGGTGTTTGATACCTCTACCTGCCCGCCCCCCCCCCCCCCCACACACAACACAATAGTTGGTGTACGTGTGTGTGTAGCGGTGGTCCACTAGGTACTGGGGAGTACACACACTATCACCACGCATCCCATTCAATCTTCCTCTTTATTTCCTCTCCATTTCTCTCTCTCCTTCGTTTTCAATCTTTCAGTATTTTTTCCCCCTAGGTTATCTCTCTCTTACTCAGCCTATCCCACCCCACAAACAAATAACTATCCTATCATTTACCTAATTACTGACCTCCTCCCTCCCTCCCATTCCGTCCAACAAGCTACTTCTTCCTCACCCCTTCCCCTATCCTTTCATTATCTTCCTTTCCACTCCTGTCCCATTCTTCACTAGCCCCGCCGTCCCCACTAACCCGCGGCCTGGCCCTGAGCCACCTGTGGTCAGGTGGTCTTACATTCCACCTGGCTGGTCAGCTGGCAGTTGGCACCCTCTCCAGATGGCAGGAAAATCCACTCCACATGTGTGTTATTGAAACAGGTGTGTAGGGTGTGTGGTGCTTGTGGGGCCTGACAGCTGAGTGGACAGCGCTCGGCATTTGTAGTCTGAGGTTCCGGGTTCAATCCCCGGTGGAGGCGAAACAAATGGGTAGAGTTTCTTTCACATCTAATGCTCCTGTTCACCTAGCAGTAATTAGGTACCTGCGAGTTAGACAGCTGCTACGGGCTGCTTCCTGGGGGTGTGTTACAAAAAGGAGGCCTGGTCGAGGACCGGGCCGCGGGGAGCTAAGCCCCGAAATCATCTCAAGATAACTATCCTAGCTGTATCCACCTAGTTGTAAGTACTAGTCAGTACTCGCCTAGTTGTGTTTGTGTGTAATACCCAAGTGTAGTTACAGGATGAGGTGTCTCGTCTTCCCAGTACTCTTTGTTGTATAACGCTTTGAAACTACTGACGGTTTTGGCCTCCACCACCCTTTCACGTAACCGTCTACCACTCTGTTTGCAAAAGAAAAATGTTAATATTTTTACGGCACCTTTCTTTCCTTACCTTGAATCTGTGTCCTCTTGTTCGTGAAGTGTTGGTTTCAGGAATTCCTCTTTGTAATTTTGATTGATTCCTGTTAGTATTTTGTAAGTGGTGATCATATCACCTTTTTTCTTCATCTTCTAGTTTTGGCATGTTTAACGCCTCTAGTCTCTCCTCGTAACTCGTGACAGAGTTACAGAGCCTAGTAGGCTCAGGAATCTGTACATCAGTTGATGACGGTTGAGAGGCGGGACCAAAGAGCCAGAGCTCAACCCCCGCAAGCAACAACTGAGTACACACACACACAACCCGCACGTGTGTGTCTGTGTGTGTGTGTACTCACCTATTTGTGCTTGCGGGGGTTGAGCTTCGGCTCTTTGGTCCCACCTCTCAACCGTCAATCAACTGGAGTACAGATTCCTGAGCCTACTGGGCTCTATCATATCTACATTTGAAACTGTGTATGGAGTCAGTCTCCACCACATCACTGCTAGTGCATTCCATCTGTCAACCACTCTGACAGTGTGTTGTGGTGTGTGTGTGTGTGTGTGTGTGTGTGTGTGTGTGGTGTGTGTGTGGTGTGTGTGGTGTGTGTGTGTGGTGTTTGTTTGAGGTCGGAGTCTGTGTGCGTTGTTGATAATGATGACAAATAAGCCGCCAGTCCTCAAACTCAAGGAAGAAAGGAAAGATGCAACAGCAAGATGCAGAAGGAGCAAGTAAAACTGAGGAAATGCGGATTGACCTTTTCACTCTCTTTTCTGCCCTCTCCACCCCACTTCTTTCCTACCTCTTTCAGTCCCCTTTGGATCACGTTATTTATTCCTTGTTTATTATTTATATTTATTTAGTTTCCTTCATAGTACATGTTCCTGGAGCCTCGAACGCTACAATTACTACAATAGGCTATTGTCATGTTAAATACCATGCTAGGCCTACTGCCTAGCATGCTAGGCCTAAATGTACACTTCACAACCTTACTTCTACTTCCCTCCCTATTCCCTCTTTTACCTGTTCTTTACCTATTCCTCTCTTTACCTTCAGTCTCTTTCCTCGGCAAAAGTCGAATTCCGTTTAAGCAAATGACAGAGCAAACCAATAGGGTCAAGGAAGTCATATTCCGTTGACCAATAAGACTCCAAAATCATGTTTTCGCCAGCCAATAGCGAGAGATCTCCCTATTTTCCTGACCAATAGCAGGTTCGGCTTAGCTTCGACAGCCAATAACAGAGCAAACCTTATTTTCATCGACAAAACAATTGTTCTCGGGAAAGCGGCTAACAGCAAGTGGCGGGTGATTTTCAATAGCCAATTCGGGGAGAGTCTGGGGCAGCGGAACGACTGCAACACTCGACTTATTGCCACCGGCCAATCAAGCCGGCAGTTGATGGTGGTAATACTTTATCAGGGTTTTGCTCGACTGAAAAGTGCACTGCATGTCAGCTCTACTGAAAAGTGCACTTTATGTCAATATAATGCATAACCTAAAAACTGGAACCCACCAAACCTATTGAGATAACATCAATATTATGGCGAATAAAAGTTTACTAATACGTCAGATTTTAGCGGTTTAAGGATCAACCTCAACCCTAATGAGGTTGGTCAGAGAAACAGTGAGCATAACCTCCAAACATTATCACAAACAACCCTACCATATGACAAGCTGCAAGCAACAGTCTGTTGGACCAAGTTACCACAAGTTTAAGGAGTAGAAGAAACTCCAACACACACCTTAAGACAGAGTTACCAACACCCTCACCCCAAGACAGGACCCAGCGTTACCAACCACTCTCACCCCAACACAGGTAAACAAACATTACCTGTGGGTTATTGTCGCCGCGGGGAGCTTATT
>WNGS01021324.1:7042471-7057067 GCA_020271785.1 Procambarus virginalis | reverse complement strand
ACACGGGCTGCTTCCTGGGGCTGGGTGTGTTGTGTGTGGAATTTGAAAAAAAAAATAAGTGATAGTTAGTAAGCAGTTGATTGACACAGTTGAGAGGCGGGCCAAAGAGCGCACAAAGCTCACCCCCGTAAATACACATAAAGTGAATACAACCTAAGATACAAGGACCAGAGCTCAACCCCCGCCAGCCAACTAAGTGAATACACAAGGACCGGCCCCGACACCTACAACCTAATAGCTACCTTCTACACATCACAAACATTGTAAATATCACACTGTTCTTACTGTCAAACAAAATCAAGATAAGTGTCTCCCAAACGCACCCTGTCACACACTCAAGAACCTCAGCCTCCAAGTCAGGAATAGACACTTGCAGTGTCTTAGAGTGCGTCTTTAAGTGTCTTCGAGACACTTAGAGTGCGCAAAAGTACACACAGAAACACACAAAGCCAACCAGTGCACAACCAGTTCCCATAAACCGTACCCAGAAGCAGTTTGAAAGGCACTTTTTTCCCCACCAATCTTCACCTTGACTCAAGGGTCATTAAGGGTGAATGAAATATCCATTTTATACGGAGTTAAATCGTCGAATTGGATTATGATACGAAGACGACAAATTTGACAGGAAATGGCCTCGTTAAGAGCCGGGACTACCGAGATACGTTTGTGGAGCATTCTCAAGGCATATAAATAGCGGGTTAATGGTCATTTTCTTGATGGGAACCATTGGTAGTGATTAAGTCCTCGTCTTTGTTACTGCCACCTCTGATCTGTGGCATACACCAAGTATATATATACACACTGATACGTACAGGTTA
The DNA here is from genome assembly GCA_020271785.1 of Procambarus virginalis. Classification (NCBI taxonomy): domain Eukaryota; kingdom Metazoa; phylum Arthropoda; class Malacostraca; order Decapoda; family Cambaridae; genus Procambarus; species Procambarus virginalis. The sequence continues at coordinate 7,056,249 of WNGS01021324.1, read as the reverse complement.
GATGTGTATGGCCTCCGACCCTCCTGCCTCGGCACCTTCCCGAGACCCCCCCAGCTCCTCTCCTGTCTCACCTGTGTGACAGGCAGCACCTGTCTTATCCTGGGAAAGTAGGCGCACAGGTGCTGCCACGGGTTTTACTCAAATGGAAGAGCGGCAGAAGCAGCAAGATCAAGTAAGGAAGAGAAGCAGCAGCAAGATCAAGCAAGGAAGAGAAGCAGCAGCAGCAAGATCAAGCAAGGAAGAGATACAGCAGCAAGATCAAGCAGGAAGAGAAGCAGCAGCAGCAGCAAGATCAAGCAAGGAAGAGAAGCAGCAGCAAGATCAAGCAAGGAAGAGATGCAGCAGCAGCAAGATCAAGCAAGGAAGAGATGCAGCAGCAGCAAGATCAAGCAAGGAAGAGAAGCAGCAAGATCGAGCAAAATCTTGCTTGATCTTGCCTCACCACCCACCCGACCTCTCTCCCATACCTGGATTGTACCTGGATGGTGTTCTGAGAGTTCTACTCCCCAAGCCCGGCCGAGGCCAGGCTTGACTTGTGATACCAAACACGTGGACTTCAGAAAATACTTTAGTAAGAAGCAGGCTGGAGCCGCAGGTAGCCTTGAGGTGATCCACCAAACTGTTGCTACCCTCAAGGTACAAATTTGACAATTACCACGAAATTACATATAATGACAAAACTACTGTTTACTTAAACTAATTAGAGCTACTTTCTCCTCTCTGATCCACAAATTATAGTTTGGACTGAAACTTTCAAGTGTTTACGCATACGAAGACAGGAGAAATGAACGAAACAAAAGACTAACATACACGGGGTTATCTTGAGGTTATCTTGAGATGATTTCGGGGCTACGCGTCCCGCCGCGGCCCGGTCCCCGACCAGGAATTCTTTTCGTTACACACATCCCCAGGAAGCAGCCCGTAGCAGGTGTCTAACTCTCAGGTACCTATTTACTGCTAGGTGAACAGGAGCACCAGGGTGAAACTCTGCCCATTTGCATCCGCCTCCACCAGGGTGGAGAAAGATAGGCAATACTACTCAAAAAAAGTTAAATAAAAAACATGTTGAACTTGATAAAACACACACAAAGTCCTTGAAAAAACACGCTGGAGCAAGATGAAGCAAGGAAGCAGCAAGATCCAGCAAAATCTTCCTTGATCTTGCCTCACCACCCACCCAACCTCTCTCCCATACCTGGATTGTACCTGGATGGGGTTCTGAGAGTTCTACTCCCCAAGTTCTACTCCCTTAAGGTGGTGCTCAAGGAAGAGAAAACACATCACCAAAATGAGACGTCTCAGTATAGTCTATTTCTTTCTTCTTGCTTCCTCAGTCCTTAACACTTCCTTTGGTTGACCAGACCACACACTAGAAAGTGAAGGGACGACGACGTTTCGGTCCCTCCTGGACCATTCTCAAGTCAATTCTTCCTTTCGACGACTTTTCGTCGAAGTAAAGTCGACTTCCTTTCGTCTTGTGAGACTAATTATTTTCTTCCAGCCAACTGGCACTCCATTCCAAGTTACTATAATTTATTATAATTATTTTAATTGACAATGTCGTTTACTCATTAATGTAAATGATGAGTGCCTCGCACAGCAGGTAATCATCGGGGCAGACTGCCCATAAGGCAGTGTGCTGGAGTAGAACAACTCTCAAAATCAACAACAGGTAATCACCAGGTTAATAAAACTTATTTTTTTTAGCCCCCCACCCAAAATATCACTAATCGAAAAACCGAAGAAATATATTTTGTTATTGTTCTCGATGTTCTTCAAAAACAAATAATACGTTGCAACAATTTCTTCAATCACTCTCTGCAAGTTATCAACAGACAAGCCTGACCCCAGGACTGACTTGAGGGTAGGTTAAAGAAGTAGAACTCTCGAACCACACTACAGGTACACAGGACTTAGCACTGACGAAAATGTGTACATGTCTTGAAAGGAAAGTTATCAGTAGAGTGCCAACCGTAGGAGCCAGGGTGCCAACCGTAGGAGCCAGGGGTGCCAACCGTAGGAGCCAGGGGTGCCAACCGTAGGAGCCAGGGGTGCCAACCGTAGGAGCCAGGGGTGCCAACCGTAGGAGCCACTCAACAAAACAGGCACCGAAGCAAACAACGGGATGCATCGGTTATAAAACAAAGACACTGCTTTTGTAGAACGATGGCTCAGAGGCTTGGTATTCGACTGGCACGCAGCTAGCCAATGGTTCGTGCCCCGAACATCAGAAGAATGCAACTCCAATGATTGTTATTTCAAATACTGCCGATACCACACTTGCTGTGATCATTAGCTATATTTAATTATAATCAGTACAATTATAATCACAAGAGTCTTGAGAGATTTGCCAATCATTCACACACAATCACTAGTTAGATCACTTGGCTCAGAGACAGCGCGGGAAGTTATCAGGGCTGGGCTGGCTGCAAATAGCAACAGTCAGGGTGATCTGAGGCAAGATAAGAACGTTTGTGTGCGTATCTCCCTCCCTCCGGGAACCTAACTGCCGCTTCTGTGAGAAAAATAGGAGCAGAATGGGAGAGGAGAATGGACGAGGAGACGAAATAGGGGAACGAGGAGAAAGATGGAGAGAGGAACAGAAGGGTTGACAAAGTAAGACAAGTAAGGGAAGATGGGAAAGGAAATAAGGGGGGGTGGGGGGGGGTTAGGGTCTGGAAGTTGGGGAGGAGAAACATTGTGGAAGAGAAGGAAACCTGGAAAGGTAGAGTAACCAGACACACAATGGAAGGGTTAAGGGGTGATATTAGGAATGGGAGTGGAGGAGGGAGAGGTACAGGGAGGTACACAAGTGTTTTCAAATGTTCGAATATTTAATTTTATAATTATAATTTCCCGATATACTGTCTCACCGCTGTAATGGTAAACCAATACGTATCACCAATCAAATTTAAGCTAAATGTTACCAAATTTGTCTCAAATTTAAGTTTAATTTACATTGCTGTACACTTTTTTATTGAAGCAATAATTGTAAAGATTTCTATAATAATGTAAACTATTTGTATAATAATTGTAACGATTTGTTACGAATAAAGTTTGTGATTGTGAACTGAAGAATGGAGAGAAATATAAATTATAAAGTGGAAGGAAGACAGAGAAGGGCTTTAGGAGGAAGAGACGAGAGAAAGAGTACACAAGAGGAGGACGTAAGAGTAGAGCAATTGAATTTCTGATAAGAGTGGGAACAAAACTCCCAGAGGTGCTTGTAGCCACTCCAGCGACGTACCTACGCTGGAAGCCGGTCCAGGGAGTTCTACAACCAACAAGGGAGTCGAGTGAGGAGAGAAGGGGAGGTGGGGTTACCTTTTATGACCTTACTTTGTGTTGATTTCTGGGATCAATGTCCCTGCGGTCGGGTATCTGACCTGCTTGATACCAGGAGACCAGGAGGTACCAGTAGACCAGGCTTCCTGGTTGATAGTCTGGTCAACCAGCCTGTTGGACGTGTCTGCTCGCAGCCTAACATATGAATCATAGCCTGGTTGATCAGGTACCCTTTGGAGGTGTTTGTAAAGTTCTATCTTGAACACAGTGAGTGGTCGGTCAGTTATGCGGTACTCTCAGAGTACCTGTTACATCTCTGCTCTTCAACGGGGATATTCTGCACATCCTGCCATGCCTTCTGGTCTAATGTGATGTTATTTCTGTGTTCAGGTTTGCTGATCCCCTCTACTATTTTCCACACGTAAATTATTATGTATCTCTCCCGCCTGCGCTCAATAGAATACAGATTTAGGCATTTTAGTCGGTCCCGATAGTTTAGATGTTTTACTGAGAGGATTCTAGCAGTAAAGGATCTCTGCACGCTCTCCCGGTCAGCAATGTCTCCAGCTTAGGAAGCGGCTGTCATTGTGCAGCAGTATTCCACCCTACAGTACTATAGTCTGTGTCCTTTGTCTATGGAGGGAGAGGAACGAGAAGGGAGAGAGAAGGGATTCTACAGAAGAGAGAGGGTGCAACCCCCAAGTAAAGAGAGCCGTTGCTACATATCTGGTTTAAGGTACGGTTTTACCTTCTCTCTCATATGTACACTCTAAAAATTACCTCCAGACCAGACTGAGATTCATGTCAGGCTGCGACCAGCTGCGTCTAACAGCCTGGTTGATCAGTCCACCGCCGGGTCGCGGAGACGCTGGGAACCAACACCAAATATGACCATTAATATAATATTCCTTAGAACCCCAACCCCGACCCATCCCTCCCTCCAACAACCACTCTCCAGCGCCGGGTCACACCAACCACACGCTAATCACACAATTCACAAACCCAGCTATCTGGTTGATGGGGTTCTGGGAGTTCTTCTACTCCCCAAGCCCGGCCCGCAGGCCCACATTCCCACCACAGCCCGGCGGATCAGCACTATTCTGATCAAGGTCGACATTTTGCATGCTCAAATGTCTGATTTTGCATGTTTTTGATTTTGCAGACATTTTGCATGTCTGATTTCGTCACACTTGGCGCACAAAACGCCTTGATCTCAACACTGGTGATAACCCGGTACCGAGACACTCGGAGGAAAGTGTTGCAACACAGGTAGTGCCAGACGAATGAAGAAACACGACACTGAGACTGGCGCAACAATCTGCAGATAGCTCATCTTGCTGACCTTGGCCACGCATTGTCCTAAGCAGAAACAATGATGGAGCTCTCACTGATCCTTCGGGTGATTAATGAAGACACTGTAAGACACGGGGCTGTATATACTCCAAGGTTAAAGGGACTTGTGGACTACCTTCTCCACAAGCACACGGACACAATACACACAAACAGCTGGTTTTAATACCAGAGATTAGTGAGCCTTTCGTCTCTGGTAGGGCGAGGAGTGTTCGGCAACAGGTGTAGGTGTGGGGGGAGGAGTGTGTACTGTCGGGACACAACAGATGGACCTGAGAGACCAAACTATGACCAATTCGAAAGGATATTTGACAGACTAAGAGCTGGGATATACGGACGGAGTAGAGGAACGGTGCCCAGTCACATACACCATCAGGATGGACTGCCAACCCTGCAGGTTGATACCTGGTTGCAACACAACCCAGGCTGTTGCAGTACCCAACCCAGGCTGTTGTAGTACACAACCCAGGCTGTTGTAGTACCCAACCCAGGCTGTTGTAGTACACAACCCAGGCTGTTGTAGTACCCAACCCAGGCTGTTGTAGTACCCAACCCAGGCTGTTGTAGTACCCAACCCAGGCTGTTGTAGTACCCAACCCAGGCTGTTGTAGTACCCAACCCAGGCTGTTGTAGTACCCAACCCAGGCTGTTGTAGTACCCAACCCAGGCTGTTGTAGTACCCAACCCAGGCTGTTGTAGTACCCAACCCAGGCTGTTGTAGTACCCAACCCAGGCTGTTGTAGTACCCAACCCAGGCTGTTGTAGTACCCAACCCAGGCTGTTGTAGTACCCAACCCAGGCTGTTGTAGTACACAACCCAGGCTGTTGTAGTACACAACCCAGGCTGTTGTAGTACCCAACCCAGGCTGTTGTAGTACACAACCCAAGCTGTTGCAGTACCCAACCCAAGCTGTTGTAGTACCAATTAACTAATCCAAGTGACTGCCCCCCCCCCCCCAGTGTTCCCAATCCAAGGGAATCACGTACGGAAGTATCAAAGAAGGCACCAAGCTGGAGCAAAGAAAATTCCAATCAAAGAAGAGAACAAAATAGTCGAATAACTTGGGCGTGCTGCAACAACCCGTTCTCATGATCTGCCACTCCGTAAAAATACCAACCTACTGACCTAAGCACAAACATACAAACCCAACCAACTAACTTATCCAGCCCATGTATAGAAAACATAGATATGTCAGTCGTTACCTTTCTTAATAGTTAGGTTAGTTAGGTTAGGTTAGGTTAGGTTAGGTTAGGTTACGATGGTTACGATGATATGAACAACACGATCTGTTTGTGGAGAGGACAGGTTGGGGTTGAGAGTTGGGTGTGCGTTGTGACCCGCTACTTGCGTTCCTTAAAGTCTCAGATTGGGCAAAATTGTAATTAAATGTTCTCAATAAAGATGTTAATAATAATAATCCTTACCTCACGACTCTCTTTGTGATTGGTGTTTGATACCTCTAAACCTGCCCCCCCCCCCCCCACACCACAACACTAGTGTGTGTATGTGTGTGTGTGTAGCGGTGGTCTACAAGGTACTGGGCGAGTACACACACTATCACCACGCATCCCATTCCAATCTTCCTCTTTATTTCCTCTCCATTTTCTCTCTCCTTCGTTTTCAATCTTTCAGTATTTTTTCCCCTAGGCTATCTCTCTCTACCCCAGCCAATCCCACCCCACAAACAAATAACTATCCTATCATTTTACCTAATTACTGACCTCCTCCCTCCCTCCCATTTCCGTCCAACAAGCTACTTCTTCCTCACATCTTTCCCTATCCTTTCATTATCTTCCTTTCCACTCCTGTCCCAATTCTTCACTAGCCCCGCCGTCCCCACTAAACCGCGGGCCTGGCCCTGAGCCACCTGTGGTCAGGTGGTCTTACATTCCACCTGGCTGGTCAGCTGGCAGTTGGCACCCTCTCCAGATGGTAGGAAAATCCATCCACATGTGTGTTATTGAAACAGGTGTGTAGGGTGTGTGTGTGTGCTTGTGGGGCCTGACAGCTGAGTGGACAGCGCTCGGCATTTGTAGTCCTGAGGTTCCGGGTTCAATCCCCGGTGGAGGCGGAAACAAATGGGTAGAGTTTCTTTCACCTCTAATGCTCCTGTTCACCTAGCAGTAATTAGGTACCTGCGAGTTAGACAGCTGCTACGGGCTGCTTCCTGGGGGTGTGTTACAAAAGGAGGCCTGGTCGAGGACCGGGCCGCCGCGGGGACGCTAAGCCCCGAAATCATCTCAAGATAATACCCTAGCTGTATCCACCTAGTTGTAAGTACTAGTCAGTACTCGCCTAGTTGTGTTTGTGTGTAATTACCCAAGTGTAGTTACAGGATGAGGTGTCCGTCTTCCCAGTACTCTTTGTTGTATAACGCTTTGAAAACTACTGACGGTTTTGGCCTCCACCACCCTCTCACGTAACTTGTTCCGACCGTCTACCACTCTGTTTGCAAAAGAAAAATGTCTAATTTTTACGGCACCTTTCTTTCCTTACCTTGAATCTGTGTCCTCTTGTTCGTGAAGTTGTTGGTTTCAGGAATTCCTCTTTGTAATTTTGATTGATTCCTGTTAGTATTTTGAAAGTGGTGATCATATCACCTTTTTTCTTCTATCTTCTAGTTTTGGCATGTTTAACGCCTCTAGTCTCTCCTCGTAACTCGTGACAGAGTTACAGAGCCTAGTAGGCTCAGGAATCTGTAATCAGTTGATTGACGTTGAGAGGCGGGACCAAAGAGCCAGAGCTCAAACCCCGCAAGCACAACTGAGTACACACACCACACACCCGCACGTGTGTGTCTGTGTGTGTGTGTGTGTACTCACCTATTTGTGCTTGCGGGGGTTGAGCTTCGGCTCTTTGGTCCCACCTCTCAACCGTCAATCAACTGGAGTACAGATTCTGAGCCTATGGGCTCTATCATATCTACATTTGAAACTGTGTATGGAGTCAGTCTCCACCACATCACTGCTTAGTGCATTCCATCTGTCAACCACTCTGACAGTGTGTGTGTGTGTGTGTGTGTGTGTGTGTGTGTGTGTGTGTGTGTGTGTGTGTGTGTGTGTGTGTGTGTGTGTGTTTGTTTGAGGTCGGAGTCTGTGTGCGTTGTTGATAATGATGACAAATAAGCCGCCAGTCCCTCAAAACTCAAGGAAGAAAGGAAAGATGCAACAGCAAGANTTTGAATCCATCCCACCTACATTCTCCGTCCCATCGCCTAATACGACGCATTTCTTACGTACTCGACCAATCCGTTAAAACTGCTGGTGTGAAGGTTTTGACGTCACTTGTCATATCCTCCACCTCGAACCTGTATCATTCAACACCCTGACACCCAAGGGGCCTGACAGCTGAGCAGACGGCGCTTTGGATTCGTAGTCCTGAGGTTCCGGGTTCGATCCCCGGTGAAGGCGAAAACAAATGGGCAGAATTTCTTTCACCCCTGATGCCCCTGTTACCTAGCAGTAAATAGGTACCTGGGAGTTAGCTGCTACGGGCTGCTTCCTGGGGGTGTGTAACAAAAGGAGGCCTGGTCGAGGACCGGGCCGCGGGGACGCTAAGCCCCGAAATCATCTCAAGATAACCTCAAGAACAATTTACCCGTCAGGCGTAACCCAGCCTGGCCCCCTGCAACACCCCCACAAGCCGTACCCTACCCTCCAACACCGCCACAAGCTCTACAACACCCCCACAAACCCTACCCTACCCTCCGACACCCCCACAAGCCGTACCCTACCCTCCAACACCCCCACAAGCCCTACAACACCCCCACAAACCCTACCCTACAACACCGCCACAAACCCTACAACACCGCCACAAACCCTCCAACACCCCCACAAACCCTCCAACACCCCCACAAACCCTACCCTACAACACCGCCACAAACCCTACAACACCGCCACAAACCCTCCAACACCCCCACAAGCCCTACAACACCCCCACAAACCCTACCCTACAACACCGCCACAAACCCTACAACACCGCCACAAACCCTCCAACACCCCACAAACCCTACCCTACAACACCGCTACAAACCCTACAACACCGCCACAAACCCTCCAACACCCCCACAAACCCTACCCTACCCTCCAACACCCCCACAAGCCCTACCCTACCCTCCAACACCGCCACAAGCTCTACCCTACCCTCCAACACCCCCACAAGCCCTACCCTACCCTCCAACACCGCCACAAGCTCTACCCTACCCTCCAACACCGCCACAAGCTCTACCCTACCCTCCAACACCCCCACAAGCCCTACCCTACCCTCCAACACCGCCACAAGCCCTACCCTACCCTCCAACACCGCCACAAGCTCTACCCTACCCTCCAACACCTTATAATAATCCTCCCAGCCATCAGCGCCATTCCCAGATTTCAATTTCCATTCCATGTTTTTCCAAATCGAGGGAATGTTTAAGGCAAGGTGGGAGACTGTTCTCTTTACCCTCCCTTCCCAGACGACCCCTATCCCAGCCTCCCCAACCTGCTCCCCCCCAACAAACATCCCCAAGCCCCCCTCCCCATCCCCAGACCACTCCCTACACCCCAACGATCGGTCTGTGTGTGTACTAGTGACTACACATAGTATGTACTAGTTCTATCCAGAAATTCAACATTACGTTTGTACCTCATCTTGTATGTAGGTATATTTACTTGAATAAACATTTATATTTATTATTTGCTGGAGCTATATAAGGACACCTATCAATGCAACTATTCCATATTCTTAGCGCGATACATGAAGCATGTAGTAAATATATGGTTGTGTTCTATAACAGCAATGTTGCCCGTTGCAGAGGGTGTCCGAAATGTTGTGTGTGTACTCTACACAGACCAACATGTAGTAAACGATATACATTCATGAAAATGTCAGTGTTTACGGTTTAATACACTGAGAAGGTCAGCGTGGTCAAAGTTGACAAGTACAGCAAGCACAGAGGAGTACCTTGAGGTTAGCTTGAGGTGTTTTCGGGGCTTAGCGACCCCGTGGCCCGGTCCTCGACCAGGCCTCTTGGTTGCTGGTCTGGTCTACCAGGGTGTTGGACGCGGCTGCTCGCAGCCTGACGTATGAGTCACAGCCTGGTTGATCAGGTATCCTTTGGATACCTTTGGATACCTGATCAGCCAGGGGTTTGGCGGGTGCATGGAATCACTATTGGGTCTTTGTTTGGAGGACGGGCTGACTCACAACCGATTTCGCTCGAACACTTCCGGAACAAGTGCTTCACTAACGAATTTTGTCAGTTTACATGACAATTTTGTCATTTTCTGACCGTTTACTTAGTTTTCACACGAAACACGGAGGCTCGTATCTACCACTCACACACTTGCTCACGAAATAGACCTTCCTGTCAACCACGTGAGTCACTCAGTAAGCTGTCAGCAATTACACACAGAAATCACAATAGCGTGATGCATCAAATGAACAAATCCACATGTCGTAGACTCAGTCGATTAAGGCAGCGTCTGGGATCCTCTCGGACTTAGGTTCGAACCCTCGCCACGGCCCTTGTGGATTTGTTCAGCTGTCAGCAAGGTTGTGAATGGTACTGTTGCCTGCACAATGGTGCTACGTATCGACTCTTTAAGTCATGTCCTAGTGCAGCAAGGCAATCTAAAACTAATTAATTTCTTGTAAACTTCTATAATTTATACGATTCTTGGCCTTCCATATACAATACTATTTCAGTTCTGCGTAGTAGAGCGAGCCAGGAGCACGTGATTATTGGTAACGAAGTCTCATATATACAATTTTTTAACAAGATTTAACATTAAGAGAAACTGGGCGGCAGTGGCAGCCTCGTTAGTGTCTGCAGTTGTTAAGAAGGATTTACTCAAGCGAATATCTTCCACCTAATCTTGACGAAAACAAAATACATTTAATAGCCTAAGAATATACACCGTGTGAATAGAGTGCATAAAGTAAAGGCAATATCGATAAGGAAGAATTACCATGGGATATCTGTATTATACTTGCACCTGGAGTGGGTTCTGGGAGTCCTACTACTACTCCCCAAGCCCGGGACAGGCCGAGTTGTTTATAACTTGGTCTAAATGCCTCTTTACTCGGAGCGGCCCACAGGCCCACACATCCACTACAACCTGATTAGTCGGGCACTTCCTGAAGGTACTTGTAGAGGAGCCTGCTTTACGATAGTACGCTCCAGACTACTTTGTGTTGAAACGCCAGTGACACGGACAAACACACACACATGAAACAATAACCTGCTGCAGGCAGGCAAAGGTAAAAACAAGACGGCAATCTAAAGCTCCAAAGGTAATACTTCAAAGGTCAACCAGGCTGTTGGACGCGCCTGCTCGAAGCCTGATGTACAAGTCACAGCCTGATTGATCAGGTATCCTATGGAGGTGCTTATCCAGTTCTCTCTTGAACACTGTGAGGGGTTAGTCAGTTATGCCCCTTATGTGTAGTGGAAGCGTGTTGAACTGTCTCGGGCCTCTGATGTTGATAGTTCTCTCTCAGAGTACCTGTTGCACCTCTGCTCTTCAACGGGGGTATTCTGCACATCCTGCCATGTCTTCTGGTCTCATGTGATGTTATTTCTGTCTACAAACTTGGGACCACACATCTACTACAGCCTGGTCGAGCCAGGCCTAGAAGAACTCCCAGAATCCTCTCCAGCTATCCGCCAGCAATTCCCAATCAGCCCAATTTAGTTTTTTTCTTGAACAGGTCCACTTTTGTATCGAGAACGTGACTATTATTTATATTACCGCAATGTAATTATTGCCTCGCTACATTAAAAAGCAATTACTGTGCACATTGTGCCCCGCCTTCCACGCTTGTGGGCATTAATTTAACACAGCAGACTTGTGTGTCTCGTGAATGTTCTCTTCCCATGCTCTTGGTCAGTCATTTCCTCACCCCTAAATACGGCTCTTCAACGTTCTCTCACCAAATATGGGAAATATTGCCGGAAAGCAAGTAGAGGACTTATTATTAATATCATTATATATATATATATATATATATATATATATATATATATATATTATATATATATATATATATATATATATATATATATATATATATATATATATATCACAAAAACACTGATCCAAGTATGCAGAATAACCACATGTGAAAAATAGAGAATCCTTAACGCGTTTTCGGCTAATGAAGAACATTCATCTTCATTATACTTTGCTCTGATGAAGGCGAATTAGCCGAAAACGCGTTAAGCATTCTCTATTTTTCAACTGTGGTTATTCTGCATATATATATATATATATATATATATATATATATATATATATATATATATATATATATATATATATATAAACAACAACCAGTTACCCATTTACTGTTGGGTGAAGAAGAGGCTACAGTTAAGGACTGGTGCCTAGTCAATCCTCCCCGGCCAGGATACGAACCCAGGAGAAAGCGCTCGCGAAGCGCCAGGCGAGTGTTTCACCACTGCGCCACGGGGACTGCCATTAACACTAGTGTTACAACCTCAGTCAAGTGTTGTGATGACGGGGGGGGGGGGCTGACGGTTGAGTGGACAGCACTCGGGATTCGTAGTCATAAGGTTCAGGGTTCAATCCCCGGCGGAGGCGGAAACAAATGGGCAGTTTCTTTCACCCTGAGGCACCTGTTCACCTAGCAGTAAGTAGGTACCTGGGAGTTTGACAGCTGTTACAGGCTGCTTCCTGGGGGTGTGTAACAAAAAGGAGGCCTGGTCGAGGACCGGGCCGCGGGGACGCTAAGCCCCGAAATCATCTCAAAGATAACCTCAAGATAACGATCTCCAAATACAAGAGAGCAACAGTCTTGTATGAGATGTGCTACAATAATATACAACTATGGCAAATCCACAAGGGCCGTGACGAGGATTCGAACCTGCGTCCGGGAGCATCCCAGACACTGCATTAATCGACTAAGCTTTGTTCACTTGATGTATCACGTTAGTGGGGGGTAGAAATAGCCTAAGCTACTCTATCCCTTTGAGATGTATTTCTTGCTTATCTCAATAAACATACTTGAACTTGAATCACGTTAGTGTGATCTGTGTGTGTTACAACTATGGCTCTCCCAAAGGCACACTGTTTATAGTATAGATGCCAAACACTAGAAGGGGGACACAAGCGTGTGGGTGTGTTATAAAGAAGGGAAGAATTAGCGGCGACAAAACCCTGGCTAACGAATGGCTGATGGAGAGGTTGTAAAGTGCCTCCGAGCGAGGCGCGTCCTCAAAGCTGTTTTGGTGCGGTTTAACGCTGAGGCAGTTTATTGTGGCAAACCAGGACGATGGAGGAGCATTCTATTTCCTCATGCTCTTTTACAACTTCTCTCCTCTCCCCCCTGACAATCTTGTTTTGATTGTTGCCGCCGAGGCGGCTAGTTTATTGTGCACCCCCCAGACTCATACTGGGAGGACGGGAGCGCAAAAGCAGTTACAGAGGACACAAAAGGTCTGGTAGTAGCAGACCCTATCTTAGATGTATTCACATAAACAATTTCATCTATCCTTCACACCTTATAGTTACAATGTCAGCTATTTACAGAGAAAGTGCTATTTCAGGAGCTCCATATTTACAGTAAGTCATCATACATTATGGTTCGGTTCTATTCGCTAATACCCCTAATAGTTTGCCCCCTTTGGAACTTACCGCGTCCTCATAAGGGGGCTTCTGTTTCTTGTTCGTCTTCCACCCCTCACCTACTTGTTTTCTGAATCCTCGATGTCGTTCATTCTAGCTCGGCGAAAGGGGCGAAATGTGGACAGTGCAAGTATTGTCAGGTAATTTTCCCATGGGTAATAAGCATAGGTATGCCATATCATACAGAGTGAGTTTAGATCTTTCTCTAAATGGCTCAATTTTACTACAATCCAAGATATGAGTGTTCTAGGTGTGTTCCCTGTCTTTGTCCACACAGATTACACTTTACTTCATCTAGGCTCCCTATCCAAGCTCGGCCCTTGCCAGCGCTACTCCTTGTAGCCCCGTACTTCTCCGCAGCTGTGAAATCCCCCCTCTGTAGTATCTACTGACTTTATTACTGCCCCATACACCATGTTTACTTCCACATTTTCAATGTGATGAAAACAATGGACCCTGCTAGTTCCAATTTGCACCGTTCTACTTTCTTCAAATCAATCCAGGAGTTCCCG
>WNGS01021324.1:6915772-6928330 GCA_020271785.1 Procambarus virginalis | reverse complement strand
TATATATATATGTATATATATGTATATATATAATATATATACTATATATATAATATATATATATGTATATATGTATATATATATATGTATATATGTATATATATATATGTATATATATGTATATATATGTATATATATATATATATATATATATATATATATATATATATATATATATATATATATATACACACATAAATCTACAGCCTCTAGGAAGCGAACTATTTTTGTGTCCTCTTAATGCTCATTTTTTGTATACAATCAGATATGTAACTGTATAACCTTGCTTAATAAAGTGTACACCATAAAAAAGGGGGGTGGTAGGAGAAGCGAACACCCTCATGTATTCAGAGTTAAATGGCAAGTTTTTCCCTGAATGCTCTGTGTTCCCTTCTCTGAGGCTGTGGGTCCCTATAATTGCACCAGAGGTGGTACCCCTATATATATATATATATATATATATATATATATATATATATATATATATATATATATATATATATATATATGTATGTTGATGGTTTCTGAACTGTACAGGTATTTAATATTTGTATGCGGGTTCAATTAATTTTTGTATTCTGTAAAGGATGTTACATAATATTTGTACGGTTAGAAATGTGGGTGCAAGACAGAGATGCCTGTATCGATCGGCCTCATTCTAGCGGGCCGTATTACGCGATTTTAAATGTTGTTTAACACAGTTGTTTACATACTGTATTTGTTTATAATTAGAGGTATGAATTATGAGGAACGACTTAGGAAATCATACAAGTAGCGGGGGAGACATGTTCATCCCATATATAATACCCAGTAAATTGAGAGGTGAGACAGGGACATACGGATGGTACACAGGTATAAAGTACCTGAATGAGCCACTTGGATATTATAATTTTATTATCAGCGTCAGTGTAGTACGTAAATTAATGAACCAAGCTGTGAAGGCGATTTTAGCATAACTTGTAATCGTATAATTAATTCCGCTGGGTTATTTTAAATCTTGGTCGTCGGTTAGGTTGAGAGGCGATTCACATGAGCTAAAGCTCAACCTCTGCAAGTTGAGGTAAGCCTGGTGACTGCCTCAAAGCAGGAAGAAATGATGGGAAAAAAATTACTTGCTAATATATTCTATTAAAATATTTGATGTACACGTGACTTGGGAGCGCGCGCACATTACCCATCCTCCTTGAATAGAGAACAATACAAAGTGGAGTTTCGTTATACAGTTTCTGGCATTTAGTTGTGGACTGTTTCACGCTACAGTGTTCCCAGGTGGTGACGCCTCCGACGCTGAACGCTCCGGAAAGATAACTCTTGGTGACACCATCAGGCATTATTATCGCATGAACTTGTGAATGAGAGATATGAATGAGACGAGAGGGACGTAAACATGACGGTGTACCATGACTGACACTCTGGCTCTTACACGGAAGTTGCTCCTGGACGCTCAAGTAACAAGTGAAAGTTCCGGAATTATGCGTAGTGACGTGGGGGAACAACTCAGTCAATGACGGTCCTTAATCCTTCTTGTGTTCTACTCTCTCTCTCTTAATGCCCACTACTGTTGCTCATTGCAAATACAATACTTAATTTATAAGCTGTATTGCACCCATGCAACATTTAGGACAATGGGATGTAAAAAATCTGCCGTAGTGATGAGTGGTGGAACACAAGATAAAGGTGAGGGGGGCTGGGAAGTCTGGCTGGGCGTCCTGTTGTTGTATGCCTATTTACTCTTCTGTCTCCCAGGGACGCGAGGTTCACCTCCCGTAGCCTTTCCTCGTAGCTCATACCTCTCAGTTCTGGGACAAGTCTGGTGGCATACCTCTCAGTTCTGGGACTAGTCTGGTGGCATACCTCTCAGTTCTGTGACTAGTCTGGTGGCATACCTCTCAGTTCTGTGACAAGTCTGGTGGCATACCTCTCAGTTCTGTGACAAGTCTGGTGGCATACCTCTCAGTTCTGTGACAAGTCTGGTGGCATACCTCTCAGTTCTGTGACTAGTCTGGTGGCATACCTCTCAGTTCTGTGACTAGTCTGGTGGCATACCTCTCAGTTCTGGGACTAGTCTGGTGGCATACCTCTCAGTTCTGGGACTAGTCTGGTGGCATACCTCTCAGTTCTGGGACTAGTCTGGTGGCATACCTCTGAATCTTCTCTAACTTTGTCTTGTGTTTAACTAGGAATGGACTCCAGGCTGGAACTGCATACTCCAGGATTCGTGTCGTGGTCTGCTCCATCTCCCCCCCCCCCACACCTGTCGTGGTCTGCTCCATCTCCCCCCCCACACCTGTCGTGGTCTGCTCCATCCCCCCACCCCCACACCTGTCGTGGTCTGCTCCATCCCCCCACCCCCCACACCTGTCGTGGTCTGCTCCGTGTCCCCCCTCCACTTATCGTGTCTGCCCTGTACCCCCCCCCCTACACCTGTCGTGGTCTGCTCCGTGGTCACCCCCCCCCCCACACCTATCGTGTCTGCCCTGTACCCTTCCCCCACACCTGTCGTGTCTGCCCTGTACCCCCCCCCCACACCTGTCGTGGTCTGCTCCGTGTTCTCTCCCCCCCCCCTCCACCTATCGTGTCTGCCCTGTACCCCCCCCCACCCACACACACCTGTCGTGGTCTGCTCCGTGTCTGCCCTGTACCCCCCCACACCTGTCGTCGTCTGCCGTCTTTCCATGGTCGTGTTTAACCGTCGCAAGGAGCTTCTTAACCTTTTGGTCAACAAGAGCCTCTGACGTCATACATGTCACGGATTATCGATCTTCCCAAAATGTTGCAAGAGTTCATGTCCATGGCTGGTTTCCAATCGTGCAACTTAACCTTCGTATATCTCCTGCAAGCCTGTGCCGATAGTTTAGGTAGTTTATTGGTAGATGCAATGCAGTGTAATCTATAACATGTTGTATAATGGGCACTGCGTATTCACTGGCACGATTGTGTAAATATAGCGAAAGCCGCGGAGCGAAATTTATATTATTACATTTGAAATGCAAACGGAGTCTGTATTTGCGAGGCAAAGCTCGCACGCTCTTTGGGCATGAAGTCCGTTTGGTGTTGACCGGGCAATGGTGTGTGGTGTGGTGCGGTGACTGTGGTTGTGTGGTGACGCGAGTAGTGCGGTGTGGGGTTAGTGGTGATATCTAGTTGTTGTAGTCTTCAGAGGATATGATCAGCACAATACCAACCCCCAGGTCTTTTTATCTGTAGCTCTCCAAGAGACGGGTTTCCCTCCTATTTGGTAATCTTATATCTATTCTTCGGTTTTCCCCACACCAAGTTGCATGAATCTTATTTGCACTTGCTGGAATTAATCTCAAGTAACCACTAGCATTCATTGTCAAATTCTTTCTGTAGTTTCCTGCAGTATTCCCCAGCATTTTTCATCATAATTCGTCGGTAGGAAGGAGTCCATCGATTCTAGATCAGCCACATAAATCAGGAATAGATTGGCACTAGTACTAGCAACTGATTTTAAACCTCACTGATAACGTATCACCACTGATGACTCTTCCCCCAATGGCTATCCGTCTTGTGTAGATAATCTCTTATCTTTTGTAGCATCTGTTTCGCCTGGCATTTTCTCCAACTTGTGCACTAGTCCCACGTGGGGTCCTGTGCCGTGTCCAAGACTGGTAGCCCAAAATATACCGTCTGCCTGACCTTTGCATTGGACAATTTCTGTCGTCTCATAAGAATTCTATTCGTATTGTGAGGCAGGATTTGCCTTCCCTGCTGCATTATAAAGTTCAATCTCTCCAGATGTTTTAATAATCTTTGTCATAGACCTTCCCGTCGCTTTTCAGGGTATGCATGCTAGTATCGCTGGCCTGTAGTTTAGCACCTCCTGTCTCGTTGGATGTTGGAACTACATTGTGCCTCTTCCAGCTTTTTCGAAGTTCTTGCATATTCAGCGGCCTGCACAAAGTGTCTGAGCTTTCTGGATTTTCACAGAGATCTGGTGTGGTCCCATTGCCTTGGCATGTCCAGTTTCAGCATGTTCTTGATTCATCTTTATTATTCGTAAAAATCCTTTGGTGCTAATTAGCTTCCTACCCACTCTTGGTTTAGACCATTCCCCTTGATGTAATGTTGATCAGACCACACACTAGGAAGTGAAGAGACGACGACGTTTCTGTCCGTCCTGGATCATTATAGGGTCGATTGTGCTATATATTTAGCACATTTTTATAAATGTGCTATAAATATAGCATATTTTTCAGCCACGTTATTATGACTCCTCATCTGCCCTTGATGTAATGTTAAACTCTAGGAAATGTCTGTTGATCTCCTCACACATGACCTTGTCATTCTCTGTGAATGTTACCGCCTTAGTCTCATCACCTGTACTTTGATGTTGTTTTCCCTTTGATATCTTTTGCAGCAATTGATGTAAAGTGTTCGCTTTGTCTGCTATGTAATTTTCAAATTGAATCTTTTCTTTCATCTTCTCTTGTAAATTTATTAGGTGTGGGGTTCCACGCAGGTTTCCCTTATTCTAGCATCGGTCGCGCTTCTTTTCATTTGCCAAAGTTGTACTCACTCACCTAGTTGTGTTTGCGGGGGTTGAGCTCTGGCTCTTTGGTCCCCGCCTCTCAACCTCAACCGTTGTGTGTGCTACTTCCAGCGATTGTGTTAATGGGTTGTCCAGTCGAAGGTTCTCTTCCTCTCTGAACCTTGGTGCTGCTGTTGTTGTTTTAGATTCAGCTACTTAGAGCAAAAGTCCCAAAGTAGCAGGGCTATGGTGAGCCCGTAGTGGACTTACCTGGCACAGGAGCGGGGCAAGTAGCACAGGCTATGGTGAGCCCGTAGTGGTTGATACCTGGTTGATACCTGGTTGATGGGGTTCTGGGAGTTCTTCTACTCCCCAAGCCCGGCCCGAGGCCAGGCTTGACTTGAGAGTTTGGTCCACTAGGCTGTTGCTTGGAGCGGCCCGCAGGCCCACATACCCACCACAGCCCGGCTGGTCCGGAACTCCTTGGAGGAATAAATCTAGTTTCCTCTTGAAGATGTCCACGGTTGTTCCGGCAATATTTCTTATGCTTGCTGGGAGGACGTTGAACAACCGCGGACCTCTGATGTTTATACAGTGTTCTCTGATTGTGCCTATGGCACCCCTGCTCTTCACTGGTTCTATTCTGCATTTTCTTCCATATCGTTCACTCCAGTACGTTGTTATTTTACTGTGTAGATTTGGGACCTGGCCCTCCAGTATCTTCCAGGTGTATATTATTTGATATCTCTCTCGTCTTCTTTCTAGTGAGTACATTTGGAGAGCTTTGAGACGATCCCAATAATTTAGGTGCTTTATCGCGTCTATACGTGCTGTATATGTTCTCTGTATTCCCTCTATTTCAGCAATCTCTCCTGCTCTGAAGGGGGAAGTGAGTACTGAACAGTACTCAAGACGGGACAGCACAAGTGACTTGAAGAGTACAAGCATTGTGATGTGATCCCTGGATTTGAAAGTTCTCGTAATCCATCCTATCATTTTCTGGCTGTCGCAATATTTGCTTGGTTATGCTCCCTAAACGTTAGGTCGTCAGACATCATTATTCCCAAATCCTTTACATGCTGTTTTCCTACTATGGGCACATTTGATTGTGTTTTGTACTCTGTATTATGTTTAAGGTCCTCATTTTTACCGTACCTGAGTACCTGGAATTTATCACTGTTAAACATCATGTTATTTTCTGATGCCCAGTCGAAAACTTTATTAATATCAGCTTGAAGTTTTTCAATGTCTTCAGCCGAGGTAATTTTCATACTGATTTTTGTGTCATCTGCAAAGGATGATACGAAGCTGTGACTTGTATTTTTGTCTATATCTGATATGAGAATAAGGAAAAGCAGCGGTGCAAGGACTGTACCCTGAGGTACAGAGCTTTTAACTGCACTTGGACTAGATTTTATATGGTTGACCGTTACTCGCTGAGTCCTGTTTGACAGAAAACTGAGTATCCAGCGTCCTACTTTACCGGTTATTCCCATTGACTTCATTTTGTGTGCTATCACGCCATGGTCACATTTATCGAAAGCCTTTGCGAAGTCCGTGTATATCACATCAGCATTCTGTTTTTCTTCTAATGCCTCAGTGACTTTATCGTAGTGCTCAAGTAGCTGTGAGAGGCACGATCTTCCCGCTCGAAATCCATGTTGGCCTGGGTTGTGAAGGTCATTGGTCTCCATGAAATTGGTGACCTGACTCCTAATCACTCTCTCAAATACTTTTATTATGTGCGATGTTAGTGCAACTGGTCTATAATTCTTTGCCAATGCTTTGCTCCCTCCCTTGTGTAGAGGGGCTATGTCTGCCACTTTAAGTGCATCTGGTATCTCTCCCGTGTCCAAGCTCTTCCTCCACACTATACTGAGTGCCTGTGCTACCGGCACTTTGCATTTCTTTATAAATATTGAATTCCATGAGTCTGGACCTGGGGCCGAGTGCATGGGCATGTTTTCAATTTCTCTTTCAAAATTTAGTGCGCTCGTGTTGATATCAGTTATATTTACAGGGGTTTGGATATCACGCATAAAGAAATTGTCTGGATCTTCTACTTTCATGTTGTTTATTGGAGTGCTAAACATGTCCTCATACTGCTTTTTAGGATTTCACTAATTTCTTTGTCATCCTCCGTGTATGAACCTTCACTTGTACGAATAGGTCCAATACTGGCAGTAGTTTTTGCTTTGATTTCGCATATGTGAAGAAGTATTTGGATTTTTCTTTATTTCCTGAATTGCTTTCTGTTCTAACTGCCTTTCTTCAGTTTCATATGAGTGTTTCAATTTCCGCTCGATTTCTTCAATCTCCCTATTTAAATTATTCCTTCTTTGACGGGAAATTCGTGTCTGCATAAGCAGTTCCGTTATTCTTTTCCTGCGTTTATAGTGTCTTCTGCGTTCTCTTTCTACGTTGGATCTCTTTCTGGCTTTCCTCAAAGGAACATGTTTCAGACAGACTTGATACGCTTCCGAAGTCAGTTTTTCTATTCCTTCTGTAGGACTTTTATTACTTAAACAGTTTCCATGGAATGTTTTTAAGTTCCCTGTTTATTATCTCCCAGTCTATCCTTTTATTATTAAAATTGAATTTACTGAATAGCCCCTCTCGCTTTATCAACGTTTAGGTCTATTCTGAGTATTGATGGTAGTTTGCACTTCAATGAGCTTGTGATCTGAATATGTGGATCTGATATCGTAATGTCTCTGATAATGTCTTCATGTTCGTAAAGACCAGATCGAAATATTTTTATTTCTCGTTGGCTCCGATATGCTGAGTGAGTGAAAATTTGTCACAGAATCTAAGTAGTTCTCTAATCTGTGGTTGGTTAGGTCCTGATAGATTCCCTGGTATAATATTATTGTTTGCTATCTCCACTGAGAGATAGCAAGTTGAAGTCACCTAAGAAGATAATATCAGGTATTGGGTTCTCCAAATTATCAAGGCTATTCTCTATTTTGTTTATCTGTTCTGTGAATTCCTCAGCCGTTGCATCTGGCGGTTTGTATATTAGAATAATCACTAAATTTTTTCTCTATTTTTAATCCCAGTACCTCTACAACTCATTGTAACGTTTAGGAGCTCGAGCACACAAGGTCTTCCCTAATATACAGACCCACTCCTCCATGTGACTAATTTCCTATCACACTGTATAGGTTATATCCTGGAATCCAGATCCACTGTCCAAGAATTCCCCTGCATGGGTTTCTGTGAAAGCTCCAAATACTGCATTGACTCCGTGAGGAGGCCATTTATGAACTGTACTTTATTGTTGTTCTTGTTTTCAGTCCTTGTAGTGGCAAAGATGAATGAGGTTACTCTGTTAGTGATAGTTTGACTGGGAGACTTTTCGGCAAGCCCATTATGCGTGGATATTGAGTTTGTTCTGACCAGTGTGNGAACCTGAACGTCTTTCCTTAATCTTTGGCGGTTTTGTTTACATTTATTAAACAGTTTACGAGCATCTAAAATCAGTCAAATGTTGTTATTGTTATAAGCACCCCTAGTGCTTCAGAGCTCATAAACTGTTTCATAATTGTGAACAAGGCCGCCGAAGATTGAGAAAAGATTATATATTTGTAAGAACTAGCGTAAACTGTTTGATGGATCTAGGTCCTGGCCAAAAAGAGGATTGAAAGATCGCTAGTCCTTAACAGTTCACTTCTGTTCAACCAACAGTAATTGGGTACCTGGTTGTTAAACGATTAGCGGGTTGTGTTGCCGGGAAACTAGTGGGTAAGGCTTACAGTAAGCTGTTGTGGGTAGGCTTACAGTAAGCTGTTGTGGGTAAGGCTTACAGTAAGCTGTTGTGGGTAAGGCTTACAGTAAGCTGTTGTGGGTAAGGCTTACAGTAAGCTGTTGTGGGTAAGGCTTACAGTAAGCTGTTGTGGGTAAGGCTTACAGTAAGCTGTTGTGGGTAAGGCTTACAGTAAGCTGTTGTGGGTAAGGCTTACAGTAAGCTGTTGTGGGTAAGGCTTACAGTAAGCTGTTGGAAGGGAAGCTCTCGGCCTGCTAACAAGTGTTAGAAGTTGATTGTTCCTGTGCGCACTTGTGTTTAAAAAAATGGGCCTCTGTCTATTCCCAGACAGAGTGAGGTGTTTTGGAACGGTACCTTATTTATACTAAATACCTCCGATCACAGGCCACGGGAGACATCTCCCGTCACGCAAGGTGCAGTCGCACCTCCACAGATCTCCATTATCAGCTAATGATATTGGTCATGGCTCAAAAGGGCCACCACTTACGGGCTATTCATGCCCGTGCCACCTTTTGGGTGGCTTAATCTTCATCAATCATCAATCGATCGCAGGCATATCACGCACAGCACCGCTCCTGTGCCAGGTAAGTCCACTACGGGGTCACCATAGCCCGTGCTACTTGGAACTTGTCCCGAGTAGCTGAATCTATAACAACAACAACAACAACTGATCGCACGGTGTTAAGTAGCTGTTGTGGATCGTATCCTGTGGAAGGTCAGTTGTTGCATAAGACGACCTAGTTAATCCTGACAGGCTACCTGTCCCCCAACAGTGTTAAACCATAAGGTGTGGGACCCGGCAGTGGATGTTAGGGTTTTTGGTGATAAACCCAGGAATTAGTTTTATCTCATGACGTCAGTGATGATGTCATACTTTAAATTCTCTACCCCCCCCCCCATTCTTCTTTTGATAATTTCTAATTTTTTCCTCTTCCTCTTGTAACTTTTTTGTGTGTGCTTATCTATATAGCCAGCTGTTCACTTGACCCGTAATTTTGGTTGCCAACCGCTAGTGTAGACCTACACATACAAGGAAGTGTCTGCTTGTTTTCAACCAGTGACAGTGACTCCTACCATGTTCCCCACGACCTGTCCTCAGAACATTATAGCACCTTATCCATGTTGACCAGACCACACACTAGAAGGTGAAGGGACGACAACGTTTAATTGTATCTGTTGTTAGTGAAGGAAGGGGAAGGCGACCTCAATTACATTCCTGACGAGATATAAGGTCACGATGGGAGAGTTATCGCGTGGAAATTCTATTATTGTTCCAGACTGTTAAATCGGTGTGTTGTGTGCTTGATTACGTTTGCTTCCCAGTGTTTTTAATAAAAATATTTAATGATTTGAATAACTTAGAAGAATGTGGTAGATACATCGTAAATGTCAAGATTAAGGTTTTAGGTTGAAAAAAAAAAGTATAGTACGAAACGAGAAATAATATTAGATTTAGCATTTTAATGTTAGGAGAATGTTACACGTTATTGGATCTTGGTTCAAGTTCTGTTTGTTTTATTTAATACCAGCTGGAGGGAGAGAGATGGTGGGTAGAGCGGAAGGTAGATTGATGAAGATTAAGCCGCCCAAGAAGTGGCACGGGCATGAATAGCCCGTAAGTGGTGGCCCTTTTGAGCCATTACCAGTATCAATAGATGATACTGGAGATCTGTGGAGGTGCGACTGCACCCTGCGTGACGGGAGATGTCTCCCGTAAAAAGGAAGGTAGAGTGTTGAGAGCTGTTACTACCAACAAACACATCGGGCAGCACGGCCAGACAAGCACTGCGTAGCTCAGTGGCGGGGAGAGGCGCCAGGCTACAGGTGATGCAACGCAGTCAACATCTTGCTGGATGCTGGGCCGTTGACACCTACGCTCGTGTGTTATTTTTACTCTGTCCTATCCTAAGTCATTCTTAGTCCTTTGACATAGCTTAGTCCTGTGCCCCTCTGCTCTCGTACTGTCATCATGAATGATGTCTAGGATTTTTCTAATGTTCCTTGACAGGCGGTGTTGTAACCCTTCCGGCGTTCTCTTGATAATTACTTACATATTACGGCTGTTCTTGGTAATCGTATTCTAGCATTGACAGAAAAATGCCAATTTTAGTAAGTACAGTATTGCTGATCCGCTTGCCCGTGGTGTGTTGCTTATTAATTATTAACTGTTTGGCGACTTAGGCTGATGGTATCGTGGTGTTACCGTTGTTGCCAGGGGCTTCCAGTCATTGCAATGCTTGTCCTCCCCATCTTACCATAGACCGAAGAAGTTACAAACTAGATATAAAAGATTATGTTAAAAGTAAGGAATGATTAAAGACCGTGGTGAGATTCAATCGGTATAATCTTAATAGTGTGAGAAAATACAAGTAATTAGATAAATAATTGAGAAAGGAGGTACTGTATATTAATGTTACAGTCCAGGGATGCATGGATCTTGGTTCAAGTTCTGTTTGTTTTGGGCAAGACTGCACCAGCAAACCATTACCCCAGCCTGGATATCATAATGAACGCATTAAAATTACTTGCAACCATTCTCCCTAAGGCAAAATTGCACAATGATCACTTCACTAAAATTAATTACCGCAGAATTAACCCACACTGAGGTTTATGCACTCTGGTTGACACAGTAAGAGTCGCCACAAATACGTATTATTGCCCAGCCCGTCCTCATAAACAAAGGCAAAGTCCATGCCATGCACCCGCCAACCCCCTGTTTATGAATGAAAAACGGTTTACACACGACTCTCAACGTATAACGTTCGAACACTTCTCGAACAAGTTTCGCTGACGACTTTTGTTCGAACCACAACGCTTCAAATGCGTCACCCACGTCAGCCCGTCCTCCAAACAAAGATCCAAAAGTGATTCCATGCACCCGCCAAACCCCCTGTTTATGAATAAAAAGCGGTTTACACACGACTCACAACTGCTGACGTTCGAACATTTCCGGAACAAGTGCTTCACTGACGAATTTTGTTCGAACCACAACGCTATAAATGCTTCACCCACGTACTACAAATACAAATAATCGCCAGCAGAACCTAAACACCTGACCTAACCTAACCTATGCCTATTTATGCACAATATGCTAATATATTATAATATTAATTTATACTTGAGAAAATTCCCGTTTTGAATGAATAGCATGTTAAAATTTATGAATGCGTCTGTGGGGTTGACCGCTGGATGTAATGGACTCGAGTCGAGGACGGGTTGAAATAATCGCCTAGAGAACCTAAACACCTAACCTAACCAATGCCTAAATATGCACAGTATGCTAATATATAACATATTAATTTATATTTGAGAAAATTCCTATTTTAAATGAACAGCATGTCAAAATTTATAAATGCGTCTTTGGGATCGACCACTGGATGGAATGGACCCGGCTGAGGACGGGTTGCAGTGCCTGATACTTTACACATCCTAATAGTGAAAGTTCAGATATTAATTGACCCACAAGTAGGCGCCGTGAGCAGCACAACCTTTCTCTAGATCTCCACACGCGTCTCGTGCTGTGCATATATGTTATATTGTTCACAGCAGAACAAATTAACATATTAGGCTGTGCAATAAATACTATCCACCAATAGGCTTAAAGAACTTAACATAAACAATTTAATTCAACCTTTTCAATATATAATAAAGGTAAGCTCAGTTATGGAAAATACAATTTAATTTCTAGACTTAGCCTAAGCCTAAGTCATTGACAATTATTAAGGTTATGGCGAGTCGATTTCGTTCATAAATAATACTTGGAAACTAAAACATTTCATTGACTCGTTAGTTTACCAGTATTTTAATAATGTATTTTATTGTTGGTTTTTATTGTATTATATTGGTATTTATTTATTGGTAATAAATGCTCTCGGCACGTCATGCTGTTCAGTAACATCAAATTGATTTGGTTTAAAATATTATTGAACTTTACCATTGTTTATCAATCCGTCGGTCTATCAGTCAGCGCTTAAATTCCTGAAACTCAGTTTGTTACAGTGTGAACAGAGGTTCTACAACACCACATTATATATATATCACCAATTCAGTTGAATCCAAAAGTATTTTACGTATTAAATTCTCATGTTAGCTATATGAGAATACAGTTTGTTGTAGACACAGTATAGGCTGGTAGGTTAGCTTCAGTGGGTAGTGACCGTAACCTTGGAGGGTACGGACACCAGTGCCTTGTATGGTGGATGTTCTTGTTTTTAGATTCAGCTACTGGGAACCAAAGTTGCAAGTAGCACGGGCTATGGTGACCCGTAGTGGACTTACCTGGCACAGGAGCGGGGCAAGT
>WNGS01021324.1:6893828-6904897 GCA_020271785.1 Procambarus virginalis | reverse complement strand
TAACGTATTTATGACGTATTAGAACGTTTTTACAACTTGCTATATTGGTTGTTATAACTAGTTAGGTGTTAAAACTTGTTCGAATGTTATACCAACGTCGTAGTTTCGGTGTGTGTTTGGCGGGGATAGAGGGGTCACACACACACACACACACACACACACACACACACACACACACACACACACACACACACACACACACACACACACACACACACACACACACCTGCTCCACCATACACCAGTTACAACCCCGTTCCTGTGCCAGGTAAGTCCACTACGGGCTCACCATAGCCCGTGCTACTTGCCCCGCTCCTGTGCCAGGTAAGTCCACTACGGGCTCACCATAGCCCGTGCCCGTGCTTGGGCAATATAGATGGATACTGTCCCCACTTTAGAGAATCTTCCTAACTCCTGTTATGACGTAAATGAAAGTTATCAGATTACGTCGAGGCCATAGGGTCCTAATAGTGTGCACAGCTTCATACTGGTACGTAGCCTAGTCGGTGGTCCTTAACAGGGTTTTGAGTACAGCTAGCATAGTAGTTCTTGTGTTCTTGTGTCTTGTTCTTGCATAGTCTTGTGTTCCAGGTCAAACTAGTAGAGTAAGACTGAAGATGAGTAATGCGGGAGAAAGCTCGAAGCCTACTTACAAGTGAGAAGTCGTCTTCAGTATGCACGTGTTGAAACAACCGAAAAGTAGCTGACCCTACTACCTGGCGAGAGGTAGCCGATAAGGGTTTATACACGAATTAAAAATAGCAGGCATGGTGAAATCCAAGGGTTTAGGAACCCTTTTAACTTAGGGCAAGGGGCGAGGCTCAGGTCCAGGTAATAGAATCGGCCATCTGGAGTAAAGTTAACGCCCCCTTACCTGCTAAATCTTTCCCGCTTTCCCTCCCAGTTTACACCGGCTACGCGCGTTCCCAACCCACTTGTTTAGTAACATCTCTCTATCCTCTATTCGTTGGGTTTTAGCCGATAGTGTGTGGTTTGTTCTTACTGCGATAAAGCAGGGCTTTTCCAGTTTGAAGTTTTGAAGTTTACTCTTCTCCTATTTTGGACAAGCGAGGTAATGAACTGTGGTCGCCAGCAACACGCAGCTTTATTTTTTTTCTGGGTGGTTTTGTGAAGAAAGAACACGGATGAACTTGTATTTAAACTTTAGAAGCAACGCATCCTCTGAATAGACAGTACGTTTTAATACTAAATGCAATAAGTACATTTCCTGACTGTCCTGCATAGTACATAATTACACTTATGGGGCTGTTACATTTACCTCCCCATATATTCTCGTTTTCTTTTGGGAGTTTAAGACACTCAAAATTTCAGGATGTTTTCATGTTCAATTCTATATACACAAGTTTAAATATAAATAATTTATTTTTCAGTTTTATTAAACAATAGAGATTTTATACAAATTTTGAAAATATCCTGAGTTACTTTATAATTTATTGAAAGATTTTTGTTTTATTAGTTTTATAAAACTGTAATATCAATATAGCTATTGGTTAAGTACTAATTGTAATTAAGAAGGAATAAAATGCTTGTCCTCATACACTAAGAAGGTTAGGTTAGATCGTGGCTTTTATTCAGCTTTTCAGGTAAACTAATATTCACAATATTTTGGTGCGATTCTGGCGATTAAGTAATTATGTAATAAGCCTGTAGTCAGGATTGTACTTATTACACATAGTATTAAAACGTACTGTCTATTTGGAGGAGGGGCTGTTAGACGGTATGACAGGCATATATACACACCTCAAGGTAGGCATGGAGAGAAACTGGTAAAAACGATATAGGAAAATTTGCACCATTTTCTAATAGTTGTGTATTCTAATGAACCAAGTTATTTATCTCGTTCCCAGACGGAGACGACATCCCGCCCCGCCCCCCAGGACCGGCCCTCGACCCCCGCCCCGCCCCCCAGGGCCGGCCCTCGTCCCCTGCCCCGCCCCCCAGGACCGGCCCTCGACCCCCGCCCCGCCCCCCCCCCCCCAGGGCCAGCCCCCGTCACCGGCCCTCGTCACCCCTTGGCTCCTTCCTTTGTTTGTTCACAGTGAAGGCTCTCTTGTGCAAATACTAAAATTCCTCTCGACTCTCATTCAAAACAAGTGCCCGCTTGAGCTACTTTCTTTCTTGTGTGTTTCTCCTCGCAACCTTCCTCGCTTCGTGCTCACGTGTATGATCTTTCGCAATACTTCCCTTCGTGCTCACATCAACAAGTGCACTTCAGGACCCACTTTCCTTTCCCCCTCCCCTCCCCTCCCACATTCATACCCTTCCAGCTAACAAATCTAATTAAAATACTTTCTGGCATCCACTACCGTGAGTCCTCCCCTTCGTACCTGCCTGGTGCTTGACGGTGTATCAGGCCAGTGAAGAGGGCTCGTGGCTCGGCTTTAGAGCAGGCCACGTTGACCTGAACGCCCTCACTCTTCATCATGGCATGATAGCTAAAGGTTGTCTGTTTAAGCTGAAGTGTGGTATGAAAGGAAGGGACTGCCTTTGGGGGCTGATGAATGAAGGCTGCGTCTGTAGGGATGCTGCTGGAGTAATGGCTAAGGACTTGTTTGTGTTGGAGAGCAGAGGGCCTGGGTGATGAGGCAGGGTTGCCTTTATTGGTACTGATTAGGTGGTTGATGGGCAAGGCTACTTCATTGGGGATTCAGATTATAGGCAATGTGTGCCTCGGTTAGAGGCTCAAGTAATGATTAAAGAGAGAGTGTGTCTGGGTACAAGTGACAGGATGAACAACCCAGCGGGTTTTCTTCCTATTGGGGAGTGTTGTACATGCTGCTATGGCGGCATGTCCACTCACAAGATGAGTGGTGCTGCTCAATAAACTCGACCCTCGGGGCAAATTTAAAAAAATTAAATTTAAGAGAGAGAAGATAGTGTCTAGTGGAAGTTAAACGTTATGCTTTACCTTGTGCAGTGGTAACAGTGACATGGTTGGCATTTACAAGGAGTCTTTGATAAGGCCAACGATGCCATCTTGTGTGAACTAGCTGGTTTGGGTAATTGTTACACTGGATAGGTGATTAGCTTCATGAAAGAAAGGCTCAAATGTGGTATCAAGGTTGTATGTCAGTTTAAGATATTTTGAATTCGACACACCTCAAGGAGAGTGTCGAATTTACACGCACTGAGGCACATATTGTCTATAATCTGAACCCCAAATGAAGTAACTCTTGCCCATTAACCACCTAATCGGTACCAACCGAGGCATATATCTAATATGATAAATAACAGTCCCACCCTGTTATTTATTATATTAGTGAATAAGATAGCATCCGAAAAATAAATAGGATAACTCCAATCATTTGTGCAGGTGATGATTTGTTTCAAGGTCGCGATATCTTAAATATTCAAACTGTGTTGGACATATTATGAGATCTGTCACCATGTGGGACTGTTGGTTAATGAAGACAAAACAAAGTTTGAATGTAGGAATCAGAAGCCTAATTAAAATTAATGGAAAAATCTAGAAAGATAATCTTAAATATATAAATATTTAAGCACATATTGGATATACCTATGGGAGTTTGGAAGCTGAATTGAATCATCTGTTGGGTAAATGTAGGAAAAGATCACAACCTGTCAAGGGTTGTGATCCCTTGACAGGTTGACAGAGGGAAAAAACTTAAGTTAGACTGCTAGTCGAATAATACTAAGGGTTCTTAGGCATAGTATATTAGTCTGGGTTACCTAGCTAGACTAGGTAGGCTTGAACTTGATGACTCGAAGTAGAATCAGGAAGGAGGCATCACGTGTTCAGGGGAGGGGAGCAATCATGAGACAAGGTTAACTACATAGTAGGCAGGTGGTGGTGTGTGTGGGGGTGACAGCATGGTAGGCAGGCGGTGGTGTGTGTGGGGGTGACAGCATGGTAGTCAGGTGGTGGTGTGTGTGGGGGTGACAGCATGGTAGGCAGGTGGTGTTGTGTGTGGGTGACAGCATGGTAGGCAGGTGGTGGTGTGTGTGGGGGTGACAGCATGGTAGTCAGGTGGTGTTGTGTGTGGGTGACAGCATGGTAGGCAGGTGGTGGTGTGTGTGGGGGTGACAGCATGGTAGTCAGGTGGTGGTGTGTGTGGGGGTGACAGCATGGTAGTCAGGTGGTGTTGTGTGTGGGGGTGACAGCATGGTAGGCAGGTGGTGTTGTGTGTGGGGGTGACAGCATGGTAGGCAGGTGGTGTTGTGTGTGGGGGTGACAGCATAGTAGGCAGGTGGTGGTGTGTGTGGGGGTGACAGCATGGTAGGCAGGTGGTGTTGTGTGTGGGGGTGACAGCATGGTAGGCAGGTGGTGTTGTGTGTGGGGGTGACAGCATGGTAGTCAGGTGGTGTTGTGTGTGGGGGTGACAGCATGGTAGTCAGGTGGTGTTGTGTGTGTGGGGGTGACAGCATGGTAGGCAGGTGGTGTTGTGTGTGGGGGTGACAGCATGGTAGGCAGGTGGTGTTGTGTGTGGGGGTGACAGCATGGTAGGCAGGTGGTGTTGTGTGTGGGGGTGACAGCATGGTAGGCAGGTGGTGTTGTGTGTGGGGGTGACAGCATGGTAGGCAGAGAGTGCTGTGTGTGGGGGAGGTGACAGCATAGTAGGCAGGGAGTGCTGTGTGTGAGCGGGTGACAGTACATGTAATAATTTTGCCCCTAACGCTATGCGTAACAGCGGCATCATAGATTGCGTAACTCCTGTCCCTACAAGTGGACAAAGGTCACACATCGTGGAGGAGACCATTGAAGCAGGTCTTAACTGGAGTGTGTGTTCAGAGCAGCCTAGTTTGTGTGGTGATTTGATGCGTGTTTGCGACACGATGTTTCTAATGTGTTGCAAGGCGCACTTGTGCACCTGCAAATGAGATCTTGGTTAATATACTCAGGATCTATCTGGTTATATTCGCATGTCACAAGGAAAGAAAACGTAATTGGAATCGAAGATTTCGTCTTTCGATTTCTAAATCAATCTCGTAGATTGCTGTAATATGACCCCCTTATGAGAAACATTGTCATGTCTTTCATATATTGATACCTATCGGTGTAGCTCTATTGTCTTATTTACTCTAATACATATTAGTTTTTTTTAACAATTCTGCTGCTATTGCATTTCTAAATTGGAATGGTATTTAGAATAAAATCAATTCTGCATTGTGATGATTGTGATAACGTTATGGGGGAAACGTTACATAAGAAACACGCCACGACCCAATAACATATAACCCAAGACAGTGAAACGCTCGGGGACTTGTCCTGGAAAGCGGCCGGAAAGGCTTCAACATTGTCAAGGAAGGTATGACACGTGTGTGTGTGTGTGTGTGTGTGTGTGTGTGTGTGTGTGTGCGTGCGTGCGTGCGTGCGTGCGTGCGTGCGTGCGTGCGTGCGTGCGTGCGTGCGTGCGTGCGTGCTCTCCCCCTCCCCCCTAGGAACGAGCTGTGTGGGGATGAAGATAGTTGTGTACCCGCAGCAAGGAAGCCGTGCCTAGCCAAAATGATACGTTGCGTGGAGTAACGAACATTTATAATTAGAGAATTAACGAACGTTCTTATTATAAGAAAATCAAGCTAAAAATTTAACAATATCCGGGAGGCAGATGTATATTTTGTGTGCGCGCGCACGCCCAACGAGAACGTGTGGATTATTATGTAACAACTAACAAATGGAAGAAGCAAGCGGAACGAAACACTTGCATTTATACACTGTACTGAGTGTAACTGGAAACGTGACTAATATAATTGCAGAAAATAAATTACAGAAAAAAAATTGTTAACTCCGCAGTCATGCAGTTGACATGAAACTAATTATCACAGATTTTTCACTAATAATCAGACAAAAATGAGGTTGGAACAATACAGTATTTATATAAAACCTGAAATTGACCCTTTTTTTATAATGATAAGAGTATGAGGGCAGGAGCCATTAACACAGTTGACCTTGTATTGACCGCACATTAACGGATGATGGTAAACAAAAATGTAGGCGAAGAGTCACAATAACGTGGCTGAAGTATGTTGACCAGACCACACACTAGAAGTTTGCGACTTCAAGCGACTTGAGAATGGTCCAGGACGGACCGAAACGTCGTCGTCCCTTCAACTTCTAGTGTGTGGTCTGGTCAACAAACAAAATGTATTTGTTGTGAGGTCAGTACCCAGATAATTTGCCTTGTGGCAGGAAGGAAGAGGCGGGCGAGGGTTGATGTCTGACTGGTCCCCACCACTCTTAATGGCCACAACCTTATCTGTTTCTCTCCCCCTTTTTATTTATCAATGGGGTTGTCCTTCCTTCAGTCACTTTGTCCCCTCGTGCCTTTCTTCTCTGCTTGCTTCACATCCTTCCTGCCAGATGAGGTCGTCAGAATATTAAACTTGCCATAGTGGCGTTTATCATCTTGTCCTTCTTGTCCTAGACGTTGTTGTTTGTTTTAGATTCAGCTACTGGGAACAAAAGTTCCAAGTAGCACGGGCTATGGTGAGCTCGTAGTGGACTTACCTGGCACAGGAGCTGGGCAAGTAGCGCGGGTTATGGTGAGCCCGTAACTTACCGGGCACAGGAGCGGGGCAAGTAGCACGGGCTATGGTGAGCCCGTAGTGGACTTACCTGGCACTGGAGCGGGGACAGATATACACGGGCTGCGACTGTTTTCTCATAACTCCTGAGGTGGTAAGTCTCCCGTCTTGGGGATATATGTGACAATATGAGTGAGTGAAAGACGTGGGAGGAGGATATAAAAAATGAAATAGGGACATTCGAAGGCGAGTTCCCATTCCTGCGGTGTGCATCGGGTGTGAGGTGATGCCGTAACGGAGTAACGACATCGTAAGTTATCATCATAAGATATCTGTCACGTGAAAGAGCATGGAGCAGAGAGACGCACGATTGTCATGTTACGTGACAGCCTCCCCCCCTCCTCTCTCTCTCTTGAAATGCCAGGGGGGAGGGGGCATGTGACGGGCGCTCCATATATACTCATAATTATAGGATTTACCTTCCCAGCTGTCATATCTGGGAAAATATGTTGCTGCAGGATTTTTATGTTGTTGTTTTCGTCGTGGCGGCAGTCATGTGATGTTGCACCCTTCCCGGGGTGGTTACACCACTCAACACCTGCTCCGATCATTGATCAATGAGGAGCTGATCCGTCCTCGTTATGTTCAATGAGGAGCTGATCCGTCCTCATTATTGTTCAATGAGGCGCTGCTCCTTCCTAATTATTGATCAATAACTGCTCCGTCCTCATTATTGATCAATGAGGAGCTGCTCCGTCCTCATTATTGATCAATGAGGAGCTGCTCCGTCCTCATTATTGATCAATGAGGAGCTGCTCCGTCCTCATTATTGATCAATGAGAATGCACCTCGACTCTGGCGACCAGTAACAAGTTATCATTGGCCTCATACCACCTTTGGTTCTAGGACTTGTGGGATGAGTCTGTTTCTCATCCATATAGTCATGTGTTTCTAAAGTTTGCGACGCCAGATCATTTCTGGCGTCGCAAACTCTCAAGATAGTTTGAGAAGAATTCGTCGTCAAACGTCGCAAGAATTCTCTAGGCGGAACAGCTTTTATCTAGCTGTATAAAGTCATTGAATACCCTTACCTTTCGTATTTCTTGAATGATTAAGACGATGGTGTATTATTGAGTAGTGACCTACAATATCAGGTATATTTGGAAGTAACCTTTTGCAGAGGGAACGAGCGCGCGTGCATGTGACGTAGTGTGACGGGAGGCTGGGTGACGCTGGCACACTGGTTTAACCTGTTTACTGTGACACCTCTTAACTCAGCTGTGTGTGTGTGTATGTGAGCGTGTGTGCGCGTGCGTACGCGTGCGTACGTGCAAGCAAGTCGTGCTGTCACTAGCTGACCTGTCACCTTGTATGTGGTCGCCTACATGTGCTTGTTCGGTCTAGTGCAGTTCATGATATTAGTTTTTCTACTTAATCCATTTCATAAGGTCCGAAGGATACCCTGGCATATTTTAGTTCCTGTGCAGGCGATGAGTCACAATAACGTGGCTGAAGTATGTTGACCAGACCACACACTAGAAGGTGAAGGGACGACGACGTTTCGGTCCGTCCTGGACCATTCTCAAGTCGATTGTGAGAATGTCGACTTGAGAATGGTCCAGGACGGACCGAAACGTCGTCGTCCCGTCATTTTTTAGTTCTTTCTTATATGTAGAGCCAGGTTGCATATCTCCGCTTTGTTTTTGTTTTATTTTGTGTGAGGTTTACAAGCTGCGGCGTTGTACGTCCAGCCTGTCCTCCTATGGTCTCCCAACGTCAAGAAACTGTCGTACGACGCAGAACGGGTCGCACATGCGTATGATGTCCTGAAGATATCTTTCCCTAATTTCATAAATTATCCTTATTTCTCGGAGTTAACATTGCGGTGTTGTCAGCTTCTGCTGGTAGGCTTGAGTACTCATTAATTCCCAAGAGGTGCGCGCAAAGTCGAGCAACAGCTCCTGTGCGTCGCCTTTCAAACATTTCTACCATAACGCAATGACTTTTCTCGTATTTTGTTTCGTTTTTTTTTTTTTGCGCGAGTATGTGCATGTAGATGTTGAGTGTGCGAGTGAGGTAATGTGATGTGTGTACACAAGTACTCTAAAAGTACCCCCAGTGCTGTCACACAGTTAACCCGTTGATGAATATTAAGCCACCCGAGAGGTGGCACGGGCATGAATAACCCATAAGAATTAACCCGTTGATTGATGAAGATTAAGCCACCCGAGAGTTGGCACGGGTATGAATAACCCATAAGAATTAACCTGTTGTCCTGCGCCACAATATAAATCCTCCCCAGGCGAGGTGCACGTTCTGTCGCTATTGGCGGCTGGTGTTATTTTGGTGCGGCCTTGCCTAAGCCAGTGACTATAAACAGATCAGATCGAGAGCAGACTGCCATGCCAAGTCGATGCCTGCGTTTTTTGCTATTTAAAGAATACAGATAAATAGAAATGTTTTGCACGCAATACTACTGCACGCGCAGTAATATATCAAAATATATAATAATGTAAAACGCGCAGCATAACAAAACATTACAAAAACATTGACATGTGATAAGAGAAAAGTCAGAGCAGAGGAGCGGCCACTGGAAATGAACACAAGTGTGAAAAGTGGCCATGAGGATGGGAGCGGAGAGCAGGATATGATGAGACAGTTGTCTCTATATGAAATGGTTGTGACGGATATTAGGACCTGCGGGCCCTCGTGAGTATGTTACAGAGACGGAAGATGTTATTACCAAGCAAGTACACGCTCGCGGCTCCGTCGTATACGGGTGTGGCAAGGTATTGATTGTCGGTGTTGGGTTAAGGTCGTCGGCCGACACCTGTTTCCCCTCGCATCATTTACTCAACATCTCCGTATTTCTGGATAGTGCGGAGGGGGGGGGGGGATGCGTACATGTGTATTGTTGCACATGTGGGCAGCGTCTGGGATGCTCTCGGACGTGTTCGAATCCTCGTCACGGCCCTTGTGGATTTGTTCATGTGTATTGTTGGTTATGGTGAGAGGGAGAAGGGGTGTGCACTGTCTCTACAACTTTCCTGAGACTCATAATTTTGAAGTGTTCTTAATGTTGAACACATGGCTAATTGCCTAGCTGAGTGAATTTTATGGTAGGATGTTGTTGTTGTTAAAGATTCGCTACCTGGAACAAGAAGTCCAAGTAGCACGGGCTATGGTGATCCCGTAGTGGATGTTATATGGTAGGAGAGGAAGACAGGCGAGAATGACGGAGTGTGGGGGGGGGGGAGTGGTGTGAGCCTAGTGTGTTGGCGCGCCAGGCTACTGCAGTGGACGATGTGTGTGGCGGTGCTGGGTCTCGGCGATAGTATTGTGTGTAGGATAAGGCGAGTTAGGTTTATATAAGGTTATGTTATCTCGTGTTATCCATACACTGCTAAGCTATCCTCTCACCCCCCCTGTCACCTCCGTGATGTCTCTATATGTTATAAAGATAATGCGTATACGGATGAACAAATACTGGTATTAATACCTTCTCTTACATATACCGAGGTAGGCTTCAATTGCCAATATTATACTTCTTGTGCTATTACTAAGGTAAAAAGACTGGCTTCGTCCCCCTCTCGGAACACAACCCAGTGGTGGGGTATTTCCTGTCAACGACCTCGAGGACAAGCCCGGTTTACGAAGCCCATCTTTTAACCAAGGAATATGAGGCAAGCCAGATATTTCTATCCTCACGTCCTTGGGGTTTGTTTGGTCATTAATATTGGCGAAATCTAACAGTGTAAATCAAACACAAATGTTAAATTTGTGTAACTCTTGTAACTAAAACGCTTGTAACGTTTTGGTTTAAGTAACTGTGTATGTAATTGTGGCAGTGTGAGTAGCACGCACATACATGTGTATATATACTATATATGTATCCTAGCGCTGGGAAATATGCATATTTAATATTTTTGGCAACAGCAGTATTACTGGGTCAGTGTCAGGACACAACCAGCGTCCTTCGTGTCGGCTGGAGGGTAAAACGTGGTCCATTATTGTGATGATCTAGTGATAGTGAAGCAATGGTAAATGCACTAGTTAGTGTTACTGGGCAACTGTCTGATGTTTTTGGTGTCAAGGAACAACAAACCTTGCTCCTTAGTATTGTGGTGATAAAGGGTGAGGTGCGTGTATGTTGGGGAGATGGGAGGAGGTTGTCACTCCTGTGTTGTGGGAGGGAGGAGGTTGTCACTCCTGTTTGGGGGAGGGGAGGAGGTTGTCACTCCTGTGTTGGGGGGAGGAGGTTGTACACTCCTGTGTTGGGGTGAGGGAAGGAGGTTGTCACTCCTGTGTTGGGGTGACGGGGAGGAGGTGTCACTCCTGTGTCGTGGGTGGTGAGGGGAGGAGGTTGTCACTCCTGTTGTTGTGGGGGAGGAGGAGGTTGTCACTCCTGTGTTGGGGGAGGGGAGGAGGTTGTCACTCCTGTTTGGGGAGGGGAGGTTAGGTTGTCACTCCTGTGTGGGGAGGGGAGGAGGTTGTCACTCCTGTGTTGGGGTGAGGGGAGGAGGTTGTCACTCCTGTGTTGTGGGAGGGGAAGGAGGTTGTCACTC
>WNGS01021324.1:6826436-6872107 GCA_020271785.1 Procambarus virginalis | reverse complement strand
AAAGAATTACTACGTGAGTGGAACAAAGCCATGCTACAATCTCAGCCATTCAACCTTATCTCGTTTCATTATATATATCACAGTATCTATGAGGGGAGTGTAGTATCCAAGGTTGTATCCACACCAGAGTGGTCCCCTACCCTCCCCAACACACCCCCTTCCTGTCATCTCCCCAACCCCCACCACCACTCTCATCGCTAGCAACAACTTCGGCTAGCAACAAGCTTGACCAAGTGGAAAATGTTCATTAATCCATATATATAATTAACAAGCAATTTATAAAACCACCCCAGGGTGTATGCGTAGGGGTCGATGATCGCTGGAGAAGTGATTAGATCTGCTGTTTGCTGGTTCACACACAGCATTCGTCCCAACCTATCCTCTTCCCTAGCCTACGTCTGCCCACTACACTACTCACCTCTGCTATGCACGACTAGCCATTCCTTCAAAATGCCTTTACTTTACAAATGCTGTCTTTTTAAATTTCCATCCAATTTTGTCATTTACACAAGGCAGCGTTACTGTTTCAAATACAAGCTGAAAAAGCCTTAAGAAAGCCTCGGGCTCACCTTGTGGAGGCCCAGGTAAGAGTAGACGAGATCACGCGAGAGAACAGCTGGTGCCTGGGCTGCCAGTAAGAGGGCAGAGGTAAGGAGAGGGACGAGATGTACCGAGGAAAGTCTAAGGGTGACACCCGCGCCGTTTCACTGGCTGGGACCTCCTGTTGGTGTGAGCTGGCGCGCCCCTAGACACAAGGGCGCCTGCTATGTTGGCACTTCTCCACCTTCCCACACCACTCTTTCTCCCCCCATCTAATCAACTTTAAGACGTTTCCGTTATGGTGCATCCAACAGCACGTGCATATATTATTTGCCAAAGAATTAGACTAAAATCAAAGCCTCTACATCGAGATATCAACGAGACAATTAGGAGAAAAGACCAGATTTGGCAACTGGTAGCGAGGAGTGATGTGCCAGGTGCTCGACAACTCTCGTGGACGGCCGTCCATAAAGAAAACACATTTCGGAGGGAGATTTTGGCGGGTTATTTGAAATATACCACCCGCAAAGAAATAAATATTAAGAGTGAAGCCTGTACCGATATACATAGTTCCACTAAAATTTCAACATATTTATAACATGGCTTCAAGGTTTACCACACGAGACTTGAACTTTTCTACCAGACTACTGTATCTTGGTATTATCTGGTTACTGTTGGGTAACATTTCGTTTGAAGGGAGGCATGGCATAACAAGCCTTATATCATATGCTTAAACTCAGCATACAAGTTAATGCTTTGTGACTCAGCATTTACGTTAAAGCTTTGAAATTCAGCATAATATTTATTTATTTATTTATATACAAGAAGGTGCATTGGGGGTTAACATAGAAATAAAGTTGATTTTACATTTCTTGTAAAGCCACTAGTACGCATAGCGTTTTCGGGCAAATGAATAGGCTTTGTACCTTTGTAGGCTTTCGGGCAATAAATAGGCTTTGTACCACACATGACTTGTGGCCACAGCACAATACATATTAGGCAGTGGGCTACATCAACTTTACACAATACATTCTATACTGTATAAACAGTATACATCCACCATAGCAAAATAATATTGTATACTATTTGATGCATCTACTTGATGGTATGGGACCACTGTATCACATATAAATGTATATTATTTCATCAATACAGTGTGTATATGGATATATGCTAGTGTGTGTGTGTACTCACTTAGTGTGTTTGCAGGAGTTGAGCTTAGGCTCTTTGGTCCCACCTCTCAACTGCCAATCAACCGGTGTACAGATTACTGAGCATATTGGGCTCAGTTGATCCTCTTACATTTGAAACTGCAAATGGAGTCTGGTGTGTGTGTGTGTGTATTACTATTTGTGTCTGCAAAATCGAGCTATTAGCTCTTGGACCCCACCTTTCTAACAATTTACTTTCCCTCTATTATAATATATTATATATATATATATATATATTATATATATATATATGATATATATATATATATATATATAATATATATGCATGCAATTGACGATCACAAAACACTGATAATTTATGCGGAAATCCACAGAGAAAAATGTAAGGCGGTAACGTTTGACTCGTTAAAGCCTTTGTCAAACCAGACTGTCAGTCTGGTTTGACAAAGGCTTTTAACGAGTCGAAACGTATACCTCCTGTCTTTTTCTCTGTGGATTTTCCGCATTATATATATATATATATATATATATATCTATATATATTATATATAATATATATATATATCTATATATATATATATATATATGTTATATATATATATATATGTATATTTGTATATATATATATGTGTCGTACCTAGTAGCCAGAACGCACTTGTCAGCCTACTATGCAAGCCCGATTTGCCTAATAGGCCAAGTTTTCACGAATTAATTGTTTTTCGACTACCTAACCTACCTAACCTAACCTAACTTTTTCGACTACCTAACTTAACCTAGCCTATAAAGATAGGTTAGGTTAGGTTATGTAGGGTTGGTTAGGTTCGGTCATATATCTACGTTAATTTTAACTCAATGAAAAAAATTTACCTCATACATAATGAAATGGGTAGCTTTATCTTTTCATAAGAAAAAATTAGAGAAAATATATTAATTCAGGAAAACTTGGCTTATTAGGCAAATCGGGGCTTGCATAGTAGGCCAAAAAGTGAGTTCTGGCTACTAGGTACGACATATGTATATATATATATATATGTATATATGTATGTATATATATATATATATATATGTATATATGTATATATATATATATATATATGTATATATGTATATGTATATATGTATATATGTATATATGTATATATGTATATATATATATATATATATATATATATATATATATATATATATATATATATATATATATATCTATACACACACACTGTGTATAAAGAGAGAGAGAGACACAAATGGGCCTCATGGCTGAGTGGATAGCGCTTGGGGGTCGTAGTCCTAAAGGCTCGGGTTCGATTCCCGGATAAAGCAGAAACAAATGGGCAGTTTCTTTCACTAATGCCTCTGTTCACCTAGCAGTAAATAGGTACCGAGGAGTTAGACAGCTGCTATGGGCTGATTCCTGGGGATGTGTAGTATATGTAGTAGATATAATAGAGGGAAAAATAAATTGGTTAGAAAGGCGGGGTCCAAGAGCTAATAGCTCGATTCTGTAGACACAAATAGTATATAATTATATATACAGTATATAATTTTTTTACTTTATTAAAGTTCAAGTACTGGACTCTAATTATCGTGCATGGTACGCAATTTACATTTATTGTGTGCAAGTGACATATTTTAATTTGCCTAATTTCCATACTCTGAATCACTTAGATGAAATGCAAAAAAATATAAAAAAATCTAGAGATAATTACTGTGCAACCTTAGAGAATTTAGAGATAAGTACCTCCCGGACGGAGGGTCCCGGTAATACAGTCAGTTTCGTTCTAGACTCTCAAATGAGAATTCCTGGTGGGACAGAAATGGTTAGGTGCATTTCCTATCATCTAATGCTCCTGTCCACCTAGCAGTAAATAGGTACCCCAGGAGTTAAGTCAGCTTGTTGCGAGGTTGAATCCTCGGGAGGGTCGGCAATTCGACCATGGGCGAGACCTCGATATAAGCCTAAATGAACTGACTGCCTGTCCCCTAACTATGGGTTAAAATTACAAATCTTCTGTAAATGTACATTTAATTTTGTTATTATACCAACAATCAATAATCCCTCAAACTATAGAATAGGGGGGAGCAGCACACTGCTGTGTACTTGCACTTGTTAAGAAATGAAAGTGCATGACAAGGTAAGGTAATTATTAGAAGGCACTAAGCCAGTATGATTCTGTGCGCTATGTATAGTCGTACTGGCTTAGCGATTTTTCCTGTTACAGCAATTCCTTACCTTATCACACACCCCTTTCATCTCTTAACAAGTGTAAGTACACAGCGGTGTGCTGCTACTCTTTTTCCATATTATAAAGGATTACAAATTATTGGTAAATAACATTTAAAGTAACACATACATTTACTGAACAATTGAATAATTATAGTGATGCATGGTATGGGAATAGTTTTGCCAATATTACCTTTGGCCAGGTCTGCATCGACAAGCGGTTTAAACTTTAAAGATACTAGTACTAATAGCCGAGCTGTAGTTGAGCAGTAGTAACATTGAGGTTAATTATTATACTGAATGATCTGTTAATGTGGGCCTTCAGGCATGGTAATTTGATTTAGATTGAATAGATAGGTTAGATTTCACTTAGTCTCCAATTTGTTCCCAAATTGCTTGAGAACAATAATACACTATATAGTTCAACAAAACCATGTAGATCTGAGGCAAAGTGAAATTGACACTAACAATTCCATCGATCATCATACTGTACTGTACTATCTGGCAAGAACCACCACACATCTATGGATAATCGATTTATTCTAATAGAATCAGCAGATTCCCAGACATTATTACTGCTTGGCTTATACTCAGTAATAAATATCTCTGATAAATTTTGTTGCCTGCTGATGCAGACTTGACCAAATGTAAATTGTTAGCAAAATTCTTTGCAATATCCTTTGTCATTATGTGATGGAGGTCAAAGATACATGAATTCAGAGGCAGGTCTATAATAAATGTTCAAGAAATGTGTAAATATTTAATTACAAATTATCGAGTACCTGGAATTTTAGCCAAATATCCAGGTTTACCAACTGTAGGTAGTAAATGTGCATGACTGTAATCTTTCCACCGCTACCTACTGGAGGGAGGTGATGACGTGCATGATAAGCAAATAAAATTACAAAACTACATCACCACATATGTAAGTTGCTTAGCTTACAGACTGTACTGTACTTGTGGTCATTCTTGAACCCATTGTTGCTATAATAATGTACAATAAACTTTAACTCACTTATGAAGACTAACTTGCTTAGCTAAATTACTTTTGGGGTTCAGTCCTTGAACCCATTATGTGCCTCTATAACCATTTCCACTACGGGCCACAGGATGGGTATGGGGTACATAATAAATGAACTATAACTCTCAGATCTATAGCTTTGTTTGGGGAAATATATTCATATTTATTGATAAACAAATGCTTCACATGTAGGGTCAAAACTTAAAATATGTAAAAACAATTAACAGGCTGCCTTCAGTGTGATTTGTATCAAATGTGCTGGGTTTTTGTACTGCAAAAATATTTGTTATAAATTCACTTAATTCAGCAATCTTCCAAGAATGCAGCATTTCCTTGAGTCCAATAGTGTCTAATAAAATATTAAATTCATCATTACCCTCGAAGGATCTTTAACCCAAGTTTGGTACACCAGCACTGACAGGAGCTGTGCAAACTATCAAGTATGCAGCAAGATTTTTCACCAAATCATTATTCTTCAAGGGGTTCTGAATTTTGCGTTTACTTTGGTTTGGTTGCTAGGATCAACATTTCGTTTTCTCCATTCTCTGACCAGCCTCCTGGTTGGTCGGTCAACCAGGCTGTTAAAACACAACTGCTCGCTGCCTGACATATGAATCACAGCCAGTTAAGGTATCCTTTGGAGGTGTGTATGAACTTCTCTTATGTATGCAGCGAGATCCACTCAATAATTCTCAGACGAGCTGCATGAAGTGTACCTGATCTTGCATTCACGCTTTTTAGGAAACTTAATTGCTGATAGCCTCAGATTAATTATAATCTCTCATAACGGACTTCTTCAGCATAATATTATGTCTAGTATTGTGGTTGTAATACTGTACATTTCAAAATGTATTTACATGCGAAACCGATTTAAGCATTGACTTAAAAGTTTATTCAATATTATTACTAGTGTTGGCTGTTATTTGCTTCCTATTTTCCTGTTCTTATACAAACATGACAGAAGGTAGCTACGATACATGTTGGAAGTGGGTTCACGTGAAAGTAGAAGATAAGAAACACTCACGGGACACGTAGTATGCGCGCCATC
Organism: Procambarus virginalis; assembly: GCA_020271785.1. Lineage (NCBI taxonomy): Eukaryota > Metazoa > Arthropoda > Malacostraca > Decapoda > Cambaridae > Procambarus > Procambarus virginalis. The sequence continues at coordinate 6,866,102 of WNGS01021324.1, read as the reverse complement.
CTCCTGCTGTTTGAACACCTTCTTCCTCACTTTGTTTTGAACAAACCACTTGGTTCTTTGCACAACATCTCACCACTCATTATAAATTACATTCACACCACATACGCAATTATAATTAATTTTATATTTTATATTTATTATTCTGTATACTAATAATGCATTATATGTGTCGCTTGCAGAGAGAAGAGGAGGAGGATTGATGAGAGCATCAGTCGTCGTCTGTATGTACCAGGGTGCGGCGGCTCGCGGCTCTCTACCTCGCCACTACTCACACATGTGCTAACCTCAGCCATGAGAACTGCTCTAAACCGCACCAACGCTGTCTTCCGTAGATAGTTGATTTCTATTTATTACTACAAGTGTGCGCAGAGGAGAGAATGAGTGTATCTAAGAACGGGAGTAATCCCCTGGCGGGGGTGAGGCTGGAACACCTGGTGGCTGGGGTGGCGGGCGGCGTGGCCTCCACTCTCATACTTCATCCTCTAGATCTACTCAAGATCAGGTTTGCCGGTGAGTAATAACGTCTTGGAGTACCTTGGTTACTGTTAAGGCTTGGTATATTGTCAGCGGAGGCTTCCCATGTTCTCAGCGGATTCTTTTTATTACATTGCGCTCTACACTCCAGAAATTTCTTGGAATTTCTTTTAAAAAATTCCAATCTTAAAATTGCAGCATACTACTAAAATAATTTTTAATCTCGGATTGTTTAGTACCAAATGTTGCTCCTTTGCCTGTTGCCTGTAAGTTATCCAATATTAGAACAGGCGTTAGTGTTTAGTGTTACCTTCAGTTATACTCTAGTCTATGGGCATATTTTTGTGTAAATCGCAAGTGTTTGGCAATAGTGTTATGTTTTTTGATCAAGAGTCTCTGTAAAATGTTAGGGTGCTAATAATGCACACAACTGCTGCTTAACTGGACTTCAGTGTATATTTTCAGTAACAACTAGCCTTCAGTTATCCAATTTGTATCCATTATTTCATGTTCAGTTTGGTGCATTTTTTAGTACCCTGTTAATATCAGTCATGTACCCTTTTGTAAGACTATACTGTATCATTCTACATTGGAAAGTGGCTGTATCGTTCTACAATGTTAAGTTGGCTTTAACCCTTTTGCTGCATCCAAAAGTGTTGATTTGGTCCAGGGATGAGAATTTTTACCCATCCATTTGACTAGAAAGTTTTTGAATCTTTTTAATAGTAAACCCAATGCCTGGCCTTCAAAGCAAGGCTTTGGCAAAATCAGTCTGTTGGCAACAAAATGGAATAGTTTTGAGGTCTGTGTTCATCATCAAGGCACTTGCCCTTTGAATATTATTTATATTATACAGCAAGCAACAGCCTGTTGGATGCGTTTATAACAAGTCGAGCCTGGCCTCAGGCTGGGCTCGGGGAGTAGCAGAACTCCCAGAACCCTCTCCAGGTTTACACACACAATTAGCTAGGAAAATAGCAATAAGAAAGTAATAAATTTTCTGTGACTTATTTATTGTGATTCTAGTTATTTTCCTATGATTGGTAATTTACTGTGATCATAATTTAGCCACTGCTAATAATAAAATTGTCAAAGATAGGCCTGTGTATCTTGAGTGTACCTGTAATCGGTTTTGAAAGTTATCCTACTTCAAGCCCATCCAGGAGCTAGGCATGTCTGGTGATAATTGGTTAGGTCTATCCACAAATAATATATTGTGGGAATACTGTCGACACAAATTTCTTATAAGGCTTAATGAAATATGTTGATCATTACAACTTTTGTTTTTCTGGCTTAAAGTATTTGATAAAAGGTATCCAGAAGTTTGATTGAACATTTTTTTAATTAAATGCCTCCAGATTTAGCTGCACTATTTATTTTATAGAGGAAATGTTGCCATGTATAAATATTTATTAACCAAGCACACATGGACCTACACAATGTCAGTACGTTAATTAATTAATTAATTGTCCGTCAGTAGCGTCAAAGCATTGACAAAGAATGCTGGGTAGACTGGACACTACGAGCGTAGCTCTCATCCTGTAACTACACTTAGGTAATTACTTACGTAATTACAACGGCAACTTTTGTTTGGGACCAGATATCCTTTGTCTGGCAACACCCTGCTAATTTATTCCAATTACACAGGCTTTTTTGAATGTTAATACCGTACCTCAAAAGTTTACTTCCATGGAATTTTTAAAGTTAGTCAAACCTTAGCTAAAAAAAATTGAGAAATGGAGCTATAATTTGGGATACCAGATCTTGCACAGATATTTTATCAAGTGGTCCAGAAATGCATGTTATCCCTTAGGTACTAGTTTTTCTGAAGGATTAGTAGAACTGAAAATATTAGTAATTACTGTACTAAAAAGGCTTAGTACAGTAGTTTTTTTTCATTATGAGGCTCTTTCTCAGCGATCAAATGTATTAGTTATATAAATTGACTGATAAGCAGTGATTAGATGCCAGAGAGCACAATTGCCTGTTTTATAGCATTAAAGGAGTCCATCTGTGTGGATGTACTTTTTATTGGCAATTCAGTGTTTTGTAAATAATTGGTGTACACAGATTTTTGCTTTTTTTTTTACTTTTATTCTTTTTTTATTTTGTTTACTGGTGACTTTCTTTATTGTATGAATAATGAATTATTTTTTGTGTAGTGAGTGATGGAACAACGTCTGCTAAGCCTCACTACACAGGGCTTACACAGGCCATGTGTCAGATCTTCAGGCATGAGGGCATCAGAGGGCTCTACCGCGGCGTAACACCTAACGTTTGGGGTGCAGGCTCTGCTTGGGGACTCTACTTCCTTTTGTAAGTACTATACAAAATTTTGGAGATTTTGTGCAGTCTAATCACATTGGCTTAGTGCTTTTCAATAATTACCCTCAAAACCATTACCATAGCTTTCTTTGCTAAGAAAATGTTAGAATCCCAGATTTTTTTTAAGTACAATTTAATAAACAAAATTAAATAGTTTTGGGGAGCTTGATCAAGGACAAAAAGCTTTTGTTTTTGTCCAAAGTCTAAATATTCATTTAGACTACAGGTACTAAGATCTGTAAATTTATTATACAGTAAATGGATGACTAGAAAAAGTAAACATTTAATTAGTCAGAAGAGATGAATATATAGAAAGAAATGTGTAAAGGCTATGTTGATGAATATGTGTAATGGGTTAGATACGCTTAACAGGAAATAAGAAATGGAAGAATAATTCAGTGATTAGGCATGTTGCAGTGAACCTTAACCCTCCCTGGCCCACATCTTCACATCTGAGGGAGATGTGAATCGACCACTATGGCTTAGCGAAGTCGCACTAAATAAAACACAAATCTATGTACAATTTAGATAAGTTTAGATTAAAAGAAAAGACTTGAGGAAATTATGGCTCAGCAACAGGGTTGTTGATTTATGGAACAGATACCATGTATATAGGTAACACAATGCACACGGGATCATTTGTTTATAGTGTAGGTTAGACAAGCTTGCATGCAAGTGAAATTGCTTTACTAAGGTCCACCCAATGATTTACAAGTCACCATCCAGTTATGGTTGTAAAGTCTTAGCATTTGGATCTTGGAAAGTTCATTTGCATTTATTATTTACCAGATGTATATTGTTAAAAGGGAACTTGTTTTGCACCTAGCTGCCATGCCACACATCTTCTGACATCTCACAAATCTGAAGGAAAGTTGAACATATTAAATTTAATAGGGAAGTTTTGAAAATATGGTTTTCATATGAATATTTATGGTTCTATTCCCCACAGCCACCTTTCTAGTGTTGTCTGGTTTTGATGGTGATGTTCAGTGACTAATTGGTGCTCTCTAAAACATGATTGTTTGAGAAAAATGTACAATTACTTGAAAGTAGCTGTGTGTGGTGAGCAACAATTTGAAGAGGCAGTGAAGAGTTTACAGTGTAAATTCTGCAGGAAAGTGCCATGACTCAGGTGCCAGAAGGCATGCTGGCAAATATGCTAAGTTCCTGCAGCTGTCACTTTGCTAACATCGCCAGCTGCTGTCACTTGTTCCTGTTCCTCTCTGGCGAGCCTTCAGATTCATTATGTAATGCACAAACTTTAAAGTAGACATCATTTCAGTTGTTAGCAGTATTTAGTTGGATATTTTCAAAATAGTTTGAAATGTGTCCTTGCACGCTACGGGCGTTTGCGAAGCGGATGTTTACTGTGGGCCGACGAAGGTTTGGTTTGGGTCGTCTGGCGACACACAGTTTACCCTGTTAGCTTTTATTTTCCAAAACAACTTTGTACCTTCGCCTCTCTATAGCTTGTTTGTGTTTAATATTGTTTCATGTCATATTTTGTGTTATTTTGCATTTTCAATCTGCTGTTAGATTTCATTTTGCATTGAATGGATTTTTGCAGTTTTAACCGACTTTAGGCTTTAAATTCAGCTTAGTGGTAATAATGGTTATAATTATTCACCATTTAGTCTATAAATTGTACGTAACAAGTTTGAAACATTGGCGACACTTTAATACACACTGATTGGCTTAATAGCCTGCTGGGTGTGTGTTTTGCAAATCATTCTCCCCATTCTTCTGGGAATAAACTCTGTTTACACTGCACCAGTGTCTGAACTGTTATGGTGCAGGAGGAATTTATCATTGATGTACAGTATATGTGCATTGACGCAATGTTTGCGTAGGTAACTTGTATGGTGAAAATATCTCTAATGGTTAAAAGACCCATGTGGTGGGCATGCTACTTTTTTTAGTTGACCTTTTTCATTGTGCCTCTAATATATTATTCTTTTCTATTTTTTCTTAGTTGCAACGCATTCCTTTCCCCCTTTAGATTTATCCTCAGTCACTGGTTCAGAAATAAGGTTATAGATGCGTATAACAAACAAGATAAGAGTATTAGTATCATAAAAGCAAACTCGTTGAATGGTTTAAAATATAATTGATTGGAAGTAAATTGATGCTACCCCCGTAGGCCAATATGCCTCCTGAAGGTTTATTTAAGGTAGATTTCCATGACGCCACAACGATGTGTTGCAAGAGGTTACTTGTTTAAGAACTTTATGTCGGCAGTGGTTAAATTGCGTGCCATTTGCGCGATCAGTGTTTGTATACTATGATAAGTGAACGTTGTCTGGTTAGCTGTGGATGGTTTAGCGGTGTTTACTAGCTGCACGCTGGTTAGGTTAGGATGTCAAGTGTGGTGTGGTGTGTCTCCGTCCAAGGTTATTGGCACATTCACCAAACCGGAGTGTTCTCTTCCCTCCCCTCACCACTCTTAGTTACTGCAGATTACTATTAAAAGTTAGTGTAAGGTGTCAGTACCTTGATCACGCTATAACAATTATGAGTATGTGATGTGAACGTCAACACTAATAACAGTACATTGCATAGGATAGTTTTAAATAAATACAAATATTAAAAGTTGGTGGTACTGGCTGGCAATGCGCAGGTTAAAAAAAAAAACTCGTTGCAAGCCGTAGAAACAGTGCGCAGATTGGACGCACACGTCCACACCCCCGTCGACAGCCAATCCGGAGGCAGGGAGTCTCTTGACGTCATATACTTTCCCGAAACTTGCATCATAAGACAGCAGGAAGCCGTCTAGATTCCCGCAGCTCTAATAAACGAAGGAAAATTTGTACACCCGTCCCACGCATCTAAAAATATAAGAATTGACGTTTTGGTCCATCTTGAATTATGTATTCGTTATCAAGTCATGTAAGGAAAAAATGTAAGTTCCAAGAAGCCGCCTTCGGGAAAACATTTTTATATTATAAAATTATCTGGTCCAACTTTTTTGTTATGTTTTCTTTTTCTTCATCAATGTGATCAGAATATTTGCTTCATATCGTCTTGTGACGTGTTGAATAACGTTTTGCACCATTACATAATTGTTCAGTTGACGGGGAACGCGCACTTGAACTTTCCTAGAGATTTATACTTTATCTCGTTTGGTCCAGTATTGCAATGATTTTATTTATAACAAACAGTTACTAAGGACTGTATGAAGAATCACAGGTGTGTAATATATATATATATATATATATATATATATATATATATATATATATATATATATATATATATATACTGTATATATATAATATATCGTACCTAGTAGCCAGAACGCACTTCTCGGCCTACTATGCAAGGCCCGCTTTGCCTAATAGGACGAGTGATTTTCTTTATTTTTAATAAATTGTTTCCAATTAGTTTATTTGAATTATTATTATTGTATTATATTAAGAACATAAATTGACATAATTGTGTTAGTTTAGGTTAGGTAGGGTTGGTTAGGTTCGGTCATATATCTTCATTAGTTTTAACTCAAATTTAAAAAAATAACTATTACATAATGAAATGGATAGCATTATCATTTCATAAAAAAAATGAAAAATATATAAAATCAGGAAAACTGGACTTAAGGCAAATCGGGCCTTGCATAGTCGGCAGAGTACGACGTTCTGGCTACTAGGTACAACATATACAGTATATATAAAATTGTGTGTAAATCATGAAAATTAACACATGATGAAAAAGTGACAATATCAGACCACAAAAGAAGAATTGAAACCAGAAATTTCCTTAAGTACTTTCGTATTTCATAATTCATCTTCAGAAGAATGGATTATTCACCCTTCTAATAATACATCTTCAGAAGGATGTATTCATCCTTCTGAAGATGTATTATTAAATACGAAAGTACTTAAGGAAATTCCTGTTTCAATTCTTCCTTCCTGGTCTGATAGTCACATTTTTCATCACGTGTTTATATATATATATATATATATATATATATATATATATATATATATATACATACATACATACATACATACATACATACATACATACATCCACAGTATATAATATATCAATGTATAATGGTCCAGGACGGACCGAAACGTCGCAGTTACATGACGCACTTGGGCTGCTTTTAATCTTAGCTACAGCTAATGCAAGTATTAAGCCAAGTGATACAGGACTAAGGAGCCAACGCTCAACCCCCGCAAGCACAACTAGGTGAGTACAGACGTGGGTACATACAAGGCATTGGATACAGCTTTGTGGGTCTTATGGTCACACCCCCTGAGCTCAGCCAATCACCAGACGCCGTCGCCTGACGTCACGATATTTTACTCGTGTTTTCTAAAAGGTTCTATTGTAAATATGAGTTATCTACTTTGTAAGTTTCCTGTAAAGTCAAAATGGGGTTGTGAGGTTCATTTTTGTATTAGTAATGTACACATTTTTATAGTGAACGCTGGAAACAGGTTAGGTTCAACCTTGGTACGGTGTTTGCCTGGTCACGTCCGCGTCCCCACCTGCAGCCAGTCACCACGAACACACCATGAGAATTTCTGCCATTTGTTTTGGTAATGGTTTTGCTTGTAAATATAATGATCATGTAATAGTGTAACCATGTAACACACATACACACAAAAGTATCCTTGCCTGACAATGTAACTGAATTGCGGCATAAGATAGTAATTGCTGAAGCAAAACTATCAGAAAAAAAGTTTTAGACATAAAAAGCGATACAAAAATCTTTAACTGGTGGATGGGCTAGGCGCCAGGGGTGGCACGTGTAACCTTGGCTGCCAACCTCTTGCGGGCATTGCTAGACCTTCTGCTTTGGTCACGTACACACCCCCACCCGCAGCCAATCGCAGCCAAGAGTCACCTTGACGTCACCCGACCAATTATCAAAGTCCCAAATAATAGTCGAATTAACCAATCTAGGAATTGTCAGTTTTTCTGAAACGCAAGTCATTCATGTTCATGATCAGTGTTGTTATACTTGTACATTTATATGGGCGTTATATAGAAATATAGTTATAAATATTCCCCTTTTGCGGTTTACTGTGGTGGATGGCGGTGTTGGTTGCCCCCGACGACAAGCTGGGATCCCCCCTCGGCTCGCACACACCCTCGCTCTCCACCAATCACATGCGCCAGAATATACGCATCTTCACACACCTGTTGGATGATGAGCTCACGTTGCCACCTGCTTATGGGGTTAACCCCCGTTTCACCTGCATGAAGCATCCCCCCGTCACTGAAATTAACGAAATGTTCTCATGTCTTATTGCCAGGTTAAGCATCACGCAGTCCGGGACACAAAACAATAATAGTACACATGCTGATTTATTGTCAATGTTAATACAGTACTCAGTATTTTATTTCTATATCTGGCAAACAACTGGCGTGATGAATCCTATATTATATACATATATAGTGTAATAAAGCGGAATGTCAAATATAAATAAATTTGCATTGGAGCTTATGCATAGATAGGCCTAGCAAATATTATTGGTTTAGGGAGTGTTTATAGGACATCCTGAAAGTAAATGAAGTCGTTCTGAAGAAATAGCTTCAGTCAGAGTTAGACTTAAAAAAAAAGGACCATTATCGATCGGCGGGTTGGCGCTGTAACCACGCCAGTTCTCTGATAATGAACTAACTTCAAGCGGGTGAAACAGGTAAAGAGTAGAGCTTTGAATCGGGTTGCATAAAACACAGATATGACGAAGCTTATACTCTGGACGTATTTAATTCGCCTAGACTGTGATATATATATGCATCAAAGCCAATCTTTTATAGACTAAAGTAGATAAACCACTGGCTTATATATTTAGTATAAAACTAAACACAAGTTATTGTTAAATATTGACAAGTGTATTTGTACAGCTCTGGTTTTATCAGCACGTTTAAATTTTTTATATACTCTAATTATATTTGAATGTTTATATGCGTTGCTCTTAGTTAAGAGTTTCTGCCGCTTGTTTTTGAGGAGTCTGCATAAGTTTTGTTTGCGTAAGAAAGCCGTTTGATATTTTGGGCTTAAACCTGTATTTTGATTTCGGAGTGTTCAAAATTGATAAATTTTTGTCAATTTTTTAAATTCTCCCAAAAAGTTAAGTACTTATTGTAACTAGTCGAAAGTACCAATATGAAGAAATGTACTACCAAAATGTTGACTTTTGTTTTGTTGAATTTTGACAAACCAAACACTTTTTTAACAGCAACATAAATAAGAAATATCATAACCTAGCAATCCTAGGCCGGATACACACATCTTAGGGCTATATTATATATATATATATATATATATATATATATATATATATATATATATATATATATTATATGTATATCTACATATACATGTTATATATATATATATACCATATATATATATATATGTCGTACCTAGTAGCCAGAACTCACTTTTTGGCCTACTATGCAAGGCCCGATTTGCTTAATAAGCCAAGTTTTCCTGAATTAATATATTTTCTCTAATTTTTTTCTTATGAAAGATAAAGCTACCCATTTCATTATGTATGAGGTCAATTTTTTTTCATTGTAGTTAAAATTAACGTAGATATATGACCGAACCTAACCAACCCTACCTAACCTAACCTAACCTATCTTTATAGGTTAGGTTAGGTTAGGTAGCCGAAAAAGTTAGGTTAGGTTAGGTTAGGTAGGTTAGGTAGTCGAAAAACAATTAATTCACGAAAACTTGGCCTATTAGGCAAATCGGGCCTTGTATAGTAGGCTGAGAAGTGCGTTCTGGCTACTAGGTACGACATATATATATATATATATATATATATAATATATATATATATTATATATATATATATATATATATATATATATACATATATATATATTATATATATATATATATATATATATATATATATATATATATATATATATATATTATACACACACACACATAGAAGAAAATATCAGTGTTCAGTGAGGATCCACAAGGTCTTCCTGAGTACTCTTTATTTTCTTCTCCGAGGCTGTGGGTCCCTACACTTGCAGTAGGGACCCACAGCCTTGGAGAAGCTGTGGAGGAGTATACATATACTTATATATATATATATATTATATATATATAGATATATATAATATATATATATATATATATATATATATATATATATATATACATATAATATATACATATATATATATATATATATATATATATATATATATATATATATGCAAACAAGCCTGAATGGTCCCCAGGACTAGATACAACTGAAAACTCACACCCCAGAAGTGACTCGAACCCATACTGCCAGGAGCAATGCAACTGGTATGTACAGGGACGCCTTAATCCGCTTGACCATCACGACCGGATATATATATATATATATATATATATATATATATAATATAATATATATATATATATATATATATATATATATATATATATACAAAATTGTTACACTAGGCTATGAATATTTTTTTATTTTAGCTATATTTTTCCGGACAATTGAATTAATAGTACATGTACAAACAAAAATTGCGGTGGTTCATGACTATTATCGACCAAATGAGTATTATGAGTACTATCATTTCAGGAAGTTGCTTCATGCTGTTAAAAATTCCAATAGTACAAAATGTAAAAACTTAGTGCAAACATATTTTTGGAGGTGTTGTGGACGTGCTCCTGCGCACCTCCTGGGCGTTGCTGTTTAATAGGTTACTACGCATTGGCTGAGGGTTCCTTGTACTGTTGGTTAAAACGTGGTGGTGTGTACAACACTGACGTCACGTAGCTCGGATCTGTTGACCAGAGATTTGTTTGGCCATAATTGTTTGCTTTATTTTTGATGTGTGGTATCCTTGCCGATTCCCCCCCCCCCCCCATTGTTAGCCAGACCCAATGATATCAGACCTGACAATAATAAACTGTCCCACGCAGTTTTTCTTTATAACATGCTTAGGTATTTTACCAGTTGACAGTTGAGAGGCGGGACTAAAGAGCCAAAGCTCAATCCCCGCAAGCACAACTAGGCGAGTACAGCAATGTGCTGCTACCCTATGCTATAGGAAAGATTACACAGTGTAGTTAAAAAAAAATCTTATAGCTATTTTTTTTATTTACCACGCAGTTGTAATTTATTAAGGATATCTGATTATATATATGAATATGTCGTCGAAAAAATAGCTAGCTAACTTTTGATAATTTTCATTAATAGATTTCCATTTATATTCTATTTAAAAGTTAAAATAATTCAGATTGATACATAAATGATATTGGTTGAAAACGTAAGAATGTGATGAAACCTCACAACCAATGTGGGCGCGAGCATTGTGGGCCGAGCAGTGTTCACCTTGAAGACAGCCAATCAGGGATCAACGTGGGTGTCAGTCCGGGAGTAGAGCCAACACCAGAGTACATTGCAGAAAAGTATGTCATTGCTCCTGTTGGCCAGATAGTTTATAGAATAGCTTGCTTACTATATAGTGACGTTCAGTTTAACTTAAGGATGGCTTATGTGGATTTCCTGTGAGGTAAAGGTTAACTTACGCTCGGAGAATATGGCCTAGGTGATGACATGATGCGAAGTCAAGATTATTAAAATTTCTAAACAGATGACATGGGATGAGAAGTGAAACTATAGAGCTTAATCCTGGAATCTGCTAAAAGTTCAAACTGTATAAATTTAGTTGGTATTCGTGATACACACAGGTCGGGGTGAAGACGCGAGAGCGCGAGCTGGCTTTGTTTGGATCGATACCAGAGAGTAACTTGACCATCTCTGTGGCCTGTTGCTATGTGGCCCCCAGGATGCTTGGGCAAACCTTTTTAATAACGTCTTGTATATAACTTTGGATGTGTATATGATCTCGAGTAAACTAGTTCTGCAGTTTAGTGTTCATCATGTTCTTTCAGTCTAGTGACAGCAGCTGTTAAGAATTTTAGATGAGTTAAAGTGTCGAAAAAACTAGCTACAAATATTAAATGACAAGTGTTAGTAGCGGAAGCGCTCGTTCCAAGTTCAACGACCTCATCCTTTTGGCTGGCGTAGAAATGTTCGCAGGTCGGGCTTCAGCCTCTTAGCCCTGCCTTTCGAACATTTGATAGTGAAATGAAATTTCGTGTATTTATGATTTTTTCACTAAAGTTCTGTCATGGAACTCATTTGTCTTTATACATGTCCCCTTTCTCTTCCCCTCTCTCATATTTGTCCCCTCCCTCTTACGCACGGAGTGAGTGAATATCAGGGGAAAGCGCCAAGCCATTTCGACTATATAGCACTTGGAAGGGGTCAGATTATATATATATATATATATATATATATATATATATATATATATATATATATATATATATATATATATATATATATATGTATATGTATATGTATATGTGTATATATATATATATATATATATATATATATATATATATATATATATATATATACACAGTATATATATATGTTTTCTTTTAAATATACAGTATACGTATACGAAAGTATCTACACCGTAAAATTTACTAAATTTTATCAACAAGCTTAAGACGCCTCAAGGTTTTAAGTAGTCTTGATACATTTCGGGAATAACCCTTCCTCTTCCTTTCATTATTTGTATAATTTCCACTTTACACACAATTTTTCTAAATGCCAGGTTTCCTATTCGTCTTCTGATAGGAACTGTACATAGTTAAATGAGTCAATTGGATTTGTCACCTATTTCGTTGCACCGTTAAAGCTGAATTAGAACCCAAAACTGTAATATAAGCTGTGTTGTTTACGCACATGATTTTCAACTGAAGGGTGCTAAGAGACAAAATATGTTGTAGTTAAATTAAGATTACCATGTGAAAATATCGGTGCTCCTGAACAAATCTGTCCCTGCAATATAACTCCCATTTGATAAGTTATGCATAAGTAAATTTACTGAATACAACAAACAAAGGGCTGATTGTGGTTACTTACGACTGGTAACCTCCATCTGAGAAAGATTTGCAATTGAACGCCCTTGGGCTGGTTTTTATCGCTGGACTTCGTATTTAATGTGTGTGATCTTTACCGTATGTGGTAGATAAAGGGGTGATAAGATTTACTCAGCCCCATCTTGCTTTGTGTAAGCTTACTTGTACAAGGCGTTTTCACAATTCTTCCATTGCCGATGCAGTCACATTCTTCACTCAAACGTGCCGGCTGCTAGTTTGCAGTCCTGATGAAAAGGCTCTGTGCCCTTGAGTGCACTTCACTTGTCACCTTGTCTAGCCTCGTGGGGTCCTTTACCTTATCGTCATCCTCTTGGTCCCAAGTGATTTGAACAGTTGTTTTGACTACCAACACGCCCTTCTCTTGCTTACTCCTTGTCTTAACAAACTATTTGTAGTTATTTTTAGTTCCATGTGACGAAATCTCCGTCTAGCATTTAGTTCACTTTTGCAGTATATCAACAATTTTTTCACGTAAAAATGTCTTCACGAGGGTATTATGATGTTTACAACTCTTGGACCAGGGTCGGTTAGGCGTCAAATTATTATATGCCAGTCATTGCGAAGGTCAGCTGTATGGTACGACTTATAAGCCAGTGGCTGGCTGGTCGATATTTTACAAACTGGCTGCCCCAACCAGGTCATTTTAAATGTCTGAAGCATCACTCTTTGTTTAGTGAAAATATAAGTAATGAAAATGTACTCATAGTAGAATTAAGACAAATATGCATCGGTATCGATAGGTTAGTAAGCTTTACGGTCAAAGCACAGTGGACACCTTTCATGTTAACAAGCTAAATGTTTACAATTTATTACTAAACAAAAGAAATATTATTGTTAGCGTTTGACTTAAGGATTTTGTTTAGTACAATATTAATTCGCTTTGAATTATTTCGAAAAAAATTCCCCGTTGAGTACCTTAGCTCAACACGAAATTGGAAAAAAAATGCTAGGCCTGTAAAGATTGTTCTGGACACTAACCCTTGATTTGGTTATTCAATAGATGCCCGAATAATCCCGTACACAGAATCTTTAAATCGGATAGTAAGGGTTTCTATGTATCCAGTGGAACTACTTGTCCTGAATGAACCCTTATGTTCGGCGTTGTTGTCGGTGGGGATGGTGAAGGATCTGCCCTTTGTTCGCCTGAATTGTCAAGTTAAGCACAGTTAGGTCTAGCCAGTAACTAGATAGGGTGCCACTTGTACGTATTTATTTTTTGTTGTTATGATGGGGGGGGGGGCATAAGAGCCAATAAATGTGTTGTAGCTCACAGGTCTGTCCTGTGATCTTGTTCGATAGGTTAAACTACTCATTGCACGCATATTGTGACGTCACCATTAGCGGCAGTTAAATTTGGCGTTGAAACGTCGTCGTCTCATTTTCTGGTGTGGTTTAATCTTCAACGAATGTTTCCTTGCATCTGATGCCACTGTTCGTTTAACTGTAAATATATACGGTAATTGGGAGTTAAACAACTGTTGCGTTTCAGTCTGTGATAAGCGTAACCTGTTTCCTGTTTCAGCTAGTAAACCAACTTAAATTTCGTAGACCCCCTTACGTACATTTGTGTAACAATTTTTATACGTCATTGTTGGTAGTTGGCTTGAGTTAAATTTTAATTCCAGCTTTGATGGTTTATCTTTGAAATTTTAAGATTGTGTAGACGATTCGTTATATATCTTATGCAGTTTTAGGCATCTTAGAATTGTTGCTGATGCTAGGCGAATTTTGCGTAGTAATATGATGAATGAGTGGCGTGTTGGCCGTTCCCTGCCTGCCATCATGTCATCCCGCGCCTCACGTGGTTGCTGTCAGCTATTTCTGGCCTCCTGCCGTGTTGTCACAAGGTGAGGGTGAAGCACCTCACGCGGCTTCAAAGATGGCAGAATCTTGTCGACCATACTAGCAAACTCGGCATTTCTTGAGAGATTTGTTCATTTGAGGAAAATTTATATATTTTATTTGCATGCCTTATAATAACAAATGTTTGAGCAGTACTATCATAATTCCGGAACTACATTTATGATTATTGATTAGCATTTTTATATTTTGGTGAACTAGGTGTCTGGTAAATCCAAGCAATACAGGCGTTCGCTCCCACCCAACCCCTGGTCCCTGATGCTGGCCTAATTAATACCGCGCGTGGTCACTTGCTGTTGTTGTTGTTGTTAAAGATTCGCTACCTGTAACAAGAAGTTCCAAGTAGCACAGGCTATGGTGAGCCCGTAGTGGATGGTCAATTGCTATCAGAGTAGCACTCCTCTAAGATTCCAATATTCTGCATAAATATACTCGATAGCCTGTATTTTTTTCACGCAAACTTATGATGTTACATTTATTGTACTTCCATTTGACCCGTAGTCTGCCTTTGTGTGTCCAACCACTTGGGTCTGACGGTAGAGCGACGGTCTAGCTTCTTGCAGGTCTGCGTTCAATCCCCGACCGTCCAAGTGGTTGGGTACCATTCCTTCCCCCCGTCCCATCCCAAATCCTTATCCTTACCCCTTCCCAGTGCTATATAGTTGTAATGGCTTGGCGCTTTCCCCCTGATAGTTAGTTCCCTTCCCTTCCCGCCTTTGTGTGTAATTACCTAAGTGTAGTTACAGGATGAGAGCTACGCTCGTGGTGTCCCGTCTTCCCAGCACTCTTTGTCATATAACGCTTTGAAACTACTGATAGTCTTGGCCTCCACCACCTTCTCCCCTAAGAAGGTGGTGGAGGCCCTAAGTGTGTGTGTGTGTGTGGGTGTGGGTGTGGGTGGGTGGGTGGGTGGGTGTGTGTGTGTGGGGCTGGGTTAGTTGCCCCGAGGCAGCCGTCTCAGGACGGGGGATACCATCAGCTGGGCCGCACTGGATCTCACCAGTTAACTGAAGGGTCAGCCCACCGTGGCCGCTCCCCCCTTTCTGCTCTTACTCTCTACAGTAGGCCTACTGGCACATTTTAAATTGTTGAATAGTAATATGTGTAGGTATGTTGCTTTTCTCATGTAACACAACAAGTAACATTATTAGCGTTGGTCTTTGAAAATTACTAATGTCTGGAAAAATGTATAGAATCACAAAGTACAGTACATGGCATAGTAGACACTACTCTTCAAACTGTCAGTAATTATTAGCGCTGAAATGACTGTACAGTTTTAAAATTAATTTTGGTCGAGACTGGGAAAAGTTTGTACACCAGTTCAGGCTGGGCTGCTAGTTCATTATGTGGAAGTTGCTATTTGTCGTTCAAAATTACATGACTTGTTACTTTTAAATAACAAGGTTTTTATAACATAGTGGTTTGCATCAACTCAAAGCAGAGGAACCAGGGCTCGATTCCTGGGGCAGGACAGAAATGGTTTGGCACCTTTCCTTTCACCTGATGCCTTTTCATGTAGCAGTAAGTACCTACCCAGCAGTTAGACAATTGTTGTGGGTTGCATACACGTTGAGTACACTTGTCTACACTTGGGGATATGCATAGCTTTTCTGTAGAAACTCAGAACTTGTCTAGATTTTAAGATCTTCTATTTATAGGGCTGCATACTATATAAATTTTACACCTGTATTACAGTATATTAAAGAATAGTATTATAGCTTGTTGAGCAACTTTGATGTATGAATAATAAGTTTTTCTAATTTGACTCTTGAAAGTGAGCATGCAGCTGCATTTTTTTAATGCAGCTGCATTAAAAAATGCAGTATAAAGGCATTTGCACTGATTGCTTATTTAAATCTGACCAAATTTAATGTATTGCCAAGTATCCAAAGTTTGCTTGTTGTAAGTGCATATACACTCCATAGGCTTTCACTGCCTAGAATAATATGGTATGCAGTGCAGTGTTTACTATGTATACTGTGCCATGTTTGCTGTGCTTTGTCACTATTATTAACTACAGGTTTTTAAATAGCCAACTACCTACCAGGTTACCTAACTGGCATTTCTTACATTCAATACATA
Organism: Procambarus virginalis; assembly: GCA_020271785.1. NCBI lineage: Eukaryota > Metazoa > Arthropoda > Malacostraca > Decapoda > Cambaridae > Procambarus > Procambarus virginalis. The sequence continues at coordinate 6,849,415 of WNGS01021324.1, read as the reverse complement.
TCTCATATTCATGTTTACCAAATTTTGTGCACTGTAATTCCAGATAAATATAGTAGTTGCCCCTTCATGGTGCACAAATTTATATTGTGGTTGTGTATACAATACTATTCTATACTGTACATTATTATTGTTTTGCTTAAAATTTATATATACTTTTTTTTTCTTATTCTAGTTACAACACAATAAAGTCCTGGTTTCAAAGTGGGAACAGCAAAGTTAATATTGGGCCAGGACTGCACATGGTGGCAGCAGCAGAAGCTGGTGTCCTCACACTTGTCATGACCAACCCCATCTGGGTAGTTAAAACAAGGTATGTTTTTATCCTGTGTGAAGATGACATTCACACACTGGATGATACAAATTACATACCATAAATTTCTTCTTATTGATGATATAATGTATGGGTGAAGTAAATTTGCCTCCAACATGTGTACTGTTTGTTAAACTAAATCAAATGCATATTAAGTCCTACAGTTTTGTTCTGTATAACAAATTTTGTGACAATGAAATGTTACTTGGATAATTTTGAAAAATTTAAATGTATTATTGACCATTGTCACCTATATTCTGGGGATGGTGGTTTAGTCAGGGATTAATACAAAAATTCTGCTTCAGGTTGTGCCTGCAGTATTCAGATGGAGCTACAGGAAAGGTGTTACAGGAATCACATAGGTACAATGGCATGGTGGACGCTTTCGTCAAGACCTACAAATATGAAGGCGTCAGAGGACTCTACAAGGTGGGTTGTGTACACTTGCAATTTCAGGATCTTTCATTTCTATTTTCAAATGTGTTGTACATTGGTTGATCAAATATCCACCAGCACCACTTCATCCATTTGTCCTGTACCTTGTACATTATATTTATGTGCATCCTTATGTTTAAAGTATTTACCTAACATTTATATAATAAATCCTTTAATCTTCAGCCATTGTCAGTCATTTCTGGGAGAGACTTGCGTGCGACCCATTATCTCATTCTCCGGGTATATTCCCATTTTAACATTTGGACCACCCATACTCCTTTGCATTATGGATCATGTAATGATCATATACATGGTGTGTGTGTAATAACAAAAGACACACTTTACTTTTTCTAGCTTGAAATTTTATACACAATCATCTTAAACCGTATTAACTTTTTATTGTCCTATACACATCTTTATTCATTAAAAGATACACACCTCCTTTTTTTCATTTTCTATCACTTCCATTTTTTATCATTCCATGATCATTATTTGCTTTTATTTTGCACAAACCTAACACATTGAACCTTTTAAAAACTTTGGCACTTGTGTATTCTGATCCCAAGTTAATCCTCACATTTGCACAGTCATTTGAACCTACCTTTGCTCTTTGGGGCCTGGGCTTAGCTCTAGAATTGCCAATTCCAAAATTCCAAGTGGATTTACAGATCCAATGAAACATTGCTGATTTAATGAGCCATTTCATGGTTTTGCCATAAGTTGCAGCTAAGAGTCTGCTTTAAATTTCAGCTGGGAAATTTTTTGGGCAAGTTGTCCCCATCTGTATAGTTCAGATGATATAGGGTAAAAGGCTTTTAAGTAGGTGTAAGGACTTCATAGTTTTGTTCCTTTATTTATTATTTTTGGCAGCCAGTAATTTTAGCAGCTCTTTTAAGTTTAGCTTGTTTCTTACTGTTGTTTTTGGGACCAGACCTGTTCAGTCAAATCAGTTTCCATTAAATCTTTGCTTTTAATTTATAAAGAAAATTTGTTGATGAAAATAGTACGACTCATCTTTGTTCATGTTTACACAAATAATATATATACAGTTTTAAATGTAAAGAAACATAGATTTTACATAATTTCTTAAAATTAGCATAATCCTAGTAATCCAATTGTAGGCAGAATGTGGGTATACACTCGTCAGTCTTGCTAATTTTTCTCTTTCGTTTCTCTATGCGGTTTTGTTCATCTTTCTTCTGCTGGTAGGTATCGTTCCTAACAAATAATGAAACACAGTATCTTGAGAAAAGAATGACAATCAGTTCTGAGAGTTCATGTATAGCAGTAAAATGTTAAAAGGGTTCCACTGGGCCAACTGCTGAACTTCATTGGGATGCAGCCCACACCAGTTGCCTAATTCCCAGGTATCAGTGTACAGCTAAGCAAGCAGAGGCATCAGTAATGAGACACAGTAATAGGTAATAGGATACTCTTTATTCAAGCATCTTGATAAGATGAAACTGTGTGTAATTGGTTCTTGTATTTCCAGGGGTTTGTTCCTGGTATATTTGGAGTCTCACATGGGGCACTCCAATTTATGGCCTATGAAGAAATGAAGACAAAGTATAACAAGTATCGCAATCTCCCTATTGATGCCAAGTTGGTAAGTAAAGATTTTATGCTGAAAATCATTCTTCTGGATATGAAGTTAGAGAGAATGTATGCAATTTTTCTATTTATAGCAGTGTTTTATTTACATACCGTTTCATTCCAGACAACTGCTGAATACTTGGCCTTCGCATCACTTTCCAAACTGTTTGCAGCTGTTACAACCTATCCTTACCAAGTGCTGCGGGCCCGTATGCAGGATCAGCATGCTCATTATGACAACTTGCGTCATTGTGTTCGTGAAACGTGGAGGTACGAAGGAATTGTTGGATTCTACCGAGGAATGTCTCCCTATCTTGTTCATGTGATGCCCAACATATGTCTGGTATTTCTTATATATGAAACTGTGGCAGGTAGCTCTTGAAAGCATAATTTTTTATTTTTTATGCTGAATAAATATTTCACCCTTTCAGTTAAGATAATAAAAATCTGTCCAATGAGTGGGTGGATGAATATAATTCTCACATTATCCATATTTCATGGTAATTACTGTAATTGGTGATTGGTGTCATACGTACTGTAGATCAGTGACAGCTGTATTTCATGCAAGTTAAATAATATACCAGTATTGCTTCAGTGTCTTAAGGAATACTTGAGCTTGCCATTTGATTTGTCAACTAGATTTGTCATTCATGCATTAAAGAATGCAAACAAAAAATGCAAAACCTACAAATTTAAGGAAATAATATTCATTCATTAAAGAATGCAAACGAAAAATGCAAAACCTACAAATTTAAGGAAATAATATTCATGCATTAAAGAATGCAAACGAAAAATGCAAGACCTACAAATTTAAGGAAATAATATTCATGCATTAAAGAATGCAAACAAAAAAATGCAAGACCTACAAATTTAAGGAAATAATATTGACCAGTTAGGAATCTTTTAAATTTAAATTAAATTTTATTTGCCCTGGGCAAATCGATGAGAATTGAGGCACTTGGACCTTTACACACCTGGTGATCCCAAGCAAGGTTACACTATTTGCTAGCTAAGTTTGATAGAGGCGTGGTACCTGCAGCCAATTTGTGTGGTAGCTGCATTTAATTGGTTTGCTGTGTTCCAGTACTTACCTGAGCTAGTTATGCATAAGTTCACATTAAATGCAGTTTATTCTTGGGTTTCCTGGGGTTGGTGTTTTGGGTGCTATAATATTTAAATAAAGTATAGATAAATAAAGCTAACTCATTTGGTTTTTTATATTTTTTTAATGAAAGTTGTTAGAAAAGGAATTATTTTGCTTAAGTTGCCAAAAAGCTCAATGGGCCAGTATTGCCATAGTAATCTCACAAGTAGCTATTTGAGTTTTGCAATTGGATATCAGTATACTTTCCTGCAGATGGTTTATTTTATGAAATAATTTTTTAGCTATTCTTACTTGTTATATCATGTGAAAACAAATATCATTCCTCTTCCCGCCCTTTTACTATATAAATGTATAATGACCAAACCACACACCAGAGATAAAGAAACTACAACATTGTGGTCCGTCCTGAGCCATTATCAATTCGTATGTGATGGTCCACGACGGACTGGAATGTCGTCGTTTCTTCATCTTTTGGTGTGTGGTTTGGTCATCACATCTTCAGCCACGTTATTGTGACTCATCGTCTGCACATAAATATATACAGTATTTTAGATGCAAAGTTGGTATAGTGGGGCAAAGATTAACAGCTGATCATGAGCTTTTGTCCTCACTGTTAAATATGGTGCCACGTCGTGCAAGTGGAATTTAACCAAGGGGCCAATTTTATCATATTAACTTTTGCTGATGCCCAGTAGTGCTGTTCATGCCATTCTTGATCAAATGTGCACAAGTTTAAACATAGGTATGTCAGCTTGTTATTGAAGATGTCAGTCAGTAACACCACTGGTTTAGAATGGGTGTCAGCTTGAAGTTGGAAGTGATAATTTGCTGTTCTGCATGTTAGGCATATACCAGATATTTTGTATCTGCACAATTCCATCCATCTTTGAACACCCACGACTGCTTTGCACATGGTTGTGTCTTAAGTATTTGGCATTCACTAGAGGATTTCATAATGCAGTATCTTCTTTTAATTAAATTTGTTACTTGTAATTTTAGTGATTAAATTTGCCTATTTTTAAATATTTTATAAGTACTGTATATCAGTATTCATTAAGTTGCTGTGTAACATAACAATGAAAAATAGCTTTTGAGCTAAATCACTACAGAAGGTAATATTGCCATAGAAACTGCTGGCCAGTTTTATTCCAGTGGTGACAGCTAAATGTGATTCATGTTCACGTGATATGAGCATGCAGCCTCTCAACGAGTTAGTTTTTACATTATATTACTGAAAGTGTCATTGTTGAAGTTGCCACAGTGTATCAGTGTAGTTTAGTATACATTAGATTTTTGAGAATGTGCATGCGTGATATTTGTTGTATTGTCATTCTTTTGTTTGGAAATCTATAAGAATGAGCACATTTTTTATGGATCTCATGCAGTGGAATATTTCGAGATTAGAAATAAATATATTAATCCATCTTCAATTTATAGAAATTGTTGCACTCGGGAGAACAAACATTGTTCACTCTCATTTGTATTGCATTTATTTTTCTTGTGATTTTGATGTATACATTTCCTAACTAAAGAGAGGTGCAGAAAACAGTATTCCACAGTAGGACAAAGCATTAATGATTTTTTTATATAATTAATTATAATTCCTGTCAGGCAAATGTTGTGTAGATATTAATTCCAACTCTAGTCAAAGGTGTTTTCATACAGTCTGATGGAATTTAGGTTTGCACTTCAGTATTTGTCAGTCCAGTCTTGTTTGAATTGGATGTGGTATGTAATAAATGTCAGTGATAGGAGAATACTTTATTGTACTTATTTTAGCTTTGTTTTATCTTAAGTAAATGGAAGTGATTAATATATGGGCCTGATGAAGATGTCCACATACATCTGTAGCTATCAGTTAGCATGTCATTCTGATAATTTACATGGCTTAATGTTGTCGATTGACTATAGACTGTATGCGAAGCCTGACACAGGTGGTGCCATTTTAATGTTACACGTTTTTTAGGCTCTAAATATTTTGAGTCTTAAGTAGAGTGCAAAACATTGTTGATGGCCATATACTGTTTAGTTTTCATTGTTTCCCATTTATTTCAGCCTCGGGAATACTTGTTATTTAAGTGCTGTGTTTCTTTGGCAGCCTCACTTTTGATCATAAGTGCAGATATGTTGCATTTTTAGGTAACAATGTTTGCTAGTGTTACTACTCTTAGTTAATGAAGGTCCTTGTGAGAAGGGGACAGCTGTGATATATTGAGATGTCTTTTCCTAGCTAACTTAAACCTTGTCCAAAAATAGCTGATTGGCTATACCAACTTCAGTAATATATTATTTAATGAGCCCGTGGCAGAAAGTTTGCATATTATCTGACCAGTTTACTCAAGATAAGCTTTAGTTAGATTTTATTTATTTATTCAGTGTGTGTACAACTGCCATAATTATTTCATATATATATATATATATATATTGACAATATATTCCCATTAGATTGTCACGAGAGGTCACATGTGGGAGACTTGGTGGTTCCAGCCAGACTCGTTCTTACTACCTCTTTTAAAATAATCTATGGTTTTGTATATTCCTCACATTTCCCCTTGGTGTCTAGAGCAAATACTTGCTAGCTTGAGAGGTATCTGTCACCTGTTTATGGACACGGTTGTTGCAATTATTTCAGCAATGACATTTTATAATGAAATATAAAAAGTCATAAGTACTTGGAGTTTCTCTATCCCAATATATTATGCCGTCTCCTGTTCACAAAGATCTGCCCAAGGTAAGATTGAAGGCTTTTTACATATATTTGACAGCGTTTCAAGGTACTGTGATTTTTTTCTTGAAAACATTAAAAATTAAGTTTTCGCTTCTATTCTAGGCCTCTGAAAATCGTGTGTGGTATTAAAAACATTGCATTTGAAGTTTAATTTATTTGCTTGGGATGATTAAAGATAATTGCCAGGTGATGTAGATGAAAGTAAAAAATGCAATGGAAAGGGAAATACTATATCCTTAAACTAAACTATAATACTGTAATGTATATGGCTGGAGATGGCATATACATTTGTTTTGTTTTTGAGGGATACTGCAACTATTACCATCATAATTTTGGGGTGGAATCTACTTTAATTGCTCACATTTGCTTTGTTGCAATTCATTGGTATGTGTCGTTTAATTTAGGAACAACCGAGATGCTAGAGAGAGTTATCATTTGCAGCTCTTGCATTTCTCCTATAGATACTGAATATTGTTATAAATTCTTGAATATATGAATGGTCATACTTTTAAATGGCGGTGAAACGCAATCTCTTGCATAAAGTTTGATATACAGTTGCTTAAAATAAGAGTGGAAATAACCCACGTTAGGACATGGAAATTTACGGACCCTACTGACTGCAGAAATATTATCTTGCTTGGCCTAGCAGGCCACCCGCACCACACGGCAAGGTAGGCCGGGCGTTGCCTGTGAGCACACAACCCAATGTTAAACTCTGTTTATTCTCACTAATAAGAATAAACAAAAATTAATTGATTACGGCATTGACGTCATTACCCGAACTGCATGTATTGTTTTAATGACTGTGTGAACATCATCACGACGCCAAAGTGTTAAGCTATATGCAGTATACGAAGTAATAAATATTAATGATGTAAAGGCATAGGAGGGAAAAGTTGTAGTTTAACTATTTTTAAGAATTAATTTAGCTCAATTTAGCAAGCACTAATGGAAGGAAGCGTTAGGTAATCCTGAATTTACCTGTGAGGGCTACCTTTCATGTCATCTTGGGGGTGTCAATGACTCCCACCCCTCCTTTTCTTCTTCCTGTGGATTTTTTTCTAGAGAAATTTTAAACCAATATAATGTCCTTTCAACAAGCAAGTTTAGGAGAATAAGTATGCATTCCTGGTAGACAGCTGATTGAGGAGTGAAGATAATACTGATAATTCTATATTACCACAATTCCTCAAAACAAGAAGTGGGAAAGGGAGACCTCTGGCTAGGTTACATATTAATCTAACAAAATTAACTCGCAGACACGTTTTTGAACAAATGTGCACCTTGCTGTCGGAAATGCACTGTTCCATGAACATTCTCACGCCTCATAGAATGTCCTGATTATCAGGATGTCAAAAATTCTGCTTTTCCCAATGTCGTCTTTTGAGTTGCTAGTCCTTGTTGTATCTGATACCATTAGCATCATGTCCTGTGCCTTTTTCCTCTCGTATTGGAATCCCAAATGAAATAGTACTTTTTCAACTAACTGTGCTAAGTAGTCTTCCAGGCTATTTAGTCACCTTATAAGAATACCTGATCAACAAGGCTCTGAGCAGCTGCATCGAACAAACTGCTTGATCAGACCAACAACCAGGAGGCCTGGTCAAAGACTGGGTTGTGGGAACATTGATCCTCGAAATCTCCAACAGGTAGCTAGGCTTGGCGCCATTTGATAATTGCTTTTGCACCCATTCTCCCAGATATGGTAACATTTAACTAATTTACTCATATAATAGAGATCTTGTACATGTCATCTGCTTCACTCACCTTACGAAGAATGACACTATCCAGGCTGGACCTTAACCCTTTGGTTACATAGTGTGAGCTATTTTATACAGTGCACTTTTGAAGGTATTTTTGAAATGCTCAAATGTCATCATTTGGGAGTTGTGTAAAGTTATTTAGTAAGCTGGGTGAATGATGCATATAATTAGTTTTAAGTTGTTTCAGGTAGTTGCTAATTGCCACCAGACATTCACACTCAGGATTAACTTCAGGGAAAAGTTAAATTCTCATGAATATTATTCCAGTGCATCAAAGAAGTAAAGTGATCGTGAATTTGTAGACTCATGGCTAATTATTAAAGGGGATCTTTGCACAGTGTGTAAATTGGCATATATTTACCCTTATACAGATGGTGTTACATAGTTTAACCACCTTGGTGCCTTCATTTGATAATTACTTATCCTAATGTTAGTTCAGTACTTGTTGAAAATTTGGCCATGATGTTAGAGTTTGCAGGGGCAAAATGGTCCTTGCCAGATTTGTAGTGAGCCTCGTAATCTCAAGTCCACTTACACAGCCCAAACTGCTCTGCATTATGTTGGTAGCAATGCTGTTATCCCCAGGTCCTGTGCCATTGTGTAATGGAACAGTTCATCCTAAACCAGAACCGTTAAGGTTTATTTATGACACCTGTCTCAACATGTACAGTGAAGGCTTACACCCTTTCATCCTGAAACATCTTTTATTTGAACAAATTCACTGCCATTTGCACTATATATATTGCTTTATTTTTATAGATGGTTAAGTTCTGATGATTGAGTCAGCTTTTCCACAAGTTTACCAGATAAAACCTTTGTGACAGCTTCTCCGGGAATCAAATATTTTTCCCGAGGATCTTTGCGAATTTTGTATGGTCTGAGACTGTTGCGTTTCATGTGCCTATGATTTTGTTGTAGATAACTTGATGTTTCTATTACCATGGACTGTTTTATTCCTTCTCATCTAGTGGGGATAGATCTCCAAAATTGGTTATGCCTGTTTTTTAGCAGATATGACAAACTTTTGTGGAGTTCACTGGCAGATTGGTGTTGCCTTCAATGACCTAGCAGACACTACTTCCAAAGAAGTGTTAATGCCTGTCCAGTCTCCTAGAAGCAAATTTCTTACATGTTAGCTACAATTAATAGCTACATACAGTACTATTAATTGTGGCCTTCCTCCTGTCATTGAAGTACTGTACAGTAGGTAGAAAACATCTCTGCTAAATTACATACCCAAACAAAATTAACTCCTGGGTATTGAATGGATAAAAAGAGACATACATCCTATTCTCAAAACTGCATTGTTCTGCTATCAATCACTTCCTTCCTTGTAGAATTTTCTGATTTTATGGAGTGTAAGTTTTGCATTCCCAATGTGTCATGATAAAATCCTTGTTGAATGTGTGTCTGCTCTCGTATTGGAATCCTGGGTGATATTTAGGGCTTATGAATATCCTGCAACTCGGTTCTAAATAGTCTTCCTAACTTGATGTCCTCTTTTTAATAATTACTTGAATACCTGTTACCTGGCATTTACAAAATAAGTTATGGATAGAGTAGGTCAGGGAAGAAAGGTCCTGGAGAAAATGTTGCAAGAAGGCAGCATGACTGTTAGCGCATTCTTTAATGCAGATATAAGACACTATGTTTCATAACTTAAAGATCAAAAGATGGAGTAGTAAAAATTTATGATCCAAAATCACTCATGGTATTAGCTTGAGTATATGAAAGACATGTGTGTAAGTCAGCAAATAGTAAGGTTAAAGACTAGTTATGTCGAGTGAATAAATAATGTGTGTGCAATTAAGTGAATTAAAAAGTAAGCAGGTCAAGAAAATGGACAGACATGGTGATAGTGAGGAAGCATGTACCAAGTGTGACCAGTGTGCAAGAAATGGATGCATGATTTGCTAGTGTTCTTTTGAAGTAATATTGGTTAATGTGAAAAAAATATGGAGAAGAGATGAGTTTCTTAAACCTCCTTTCTCTACATTTCTCTTTTCTAAGATGTTGCATTCCTACCCTATGAAAATGGGAAACAGGTTGGTAGTGATTTTAACCAAGCAGGGGAAGGAAACTATCAGGAGAAAGGGTTTACAATAACACTTGGAAGGGATTGGGATAAGGATTTGGGAGGAGTCGGAGGGAAAGAAATAGTGCCCAACCACTTGGACAGTCGGGGATTGAATGTCGACCTGCATGAAGCGAGGCCGTCGCTCTACCATCCAGCTTAAATTATTTTAATTTTGCTTGAAATAGTAAGAGAACTTAATCAAGAGTTTTCACATGGTCAATTCTTAGGTTCTATTACTGTTTAAAGCAAAATGAAAATCATATTTCTGTACTGGTACTTTAACTTTTCCCATCACAATTTACTATTAAAAGTCCAGTAATATAACTCTTGACTTTTATTTATTTACAAGAACATTAATTTTTCAGGCAACATGGTGTCTTGGGATATTACAAAGGCCTTGTACCAAATCTTGTGAGAGTTGTTCCTGCAACCGCCCTAACTTTTGTTGTCTACGAGAAAACCTCGAGATTCCTGCTCAAGTTTCGAAAACCAGATGAGCCTGACCATGAAGTCATCAAGCCTAGTTCATGATCTGTACCTGGATATTGTGAGTACATAGAACAGCTGAGTTGTGTATATCTTGCAATTTATATATGATAGTAATGTAGTAAATATACTGTAGTTTTGCTAACTTTAAGTTATACTGTATTACAGTGCCATGTATAACAAAAAATACATAATGTACTGTTGCATTGATAGGAGGTAGTGTTTCTTTATAACACAAGTTATATAACAATAACTACTCTATTCAAAAGTAAATTATAGAAAATTCAAAATGCAGAAAAATATTTGCAGCTTATTCAACATAGAGAAATGTGTCCATTAAAAATATATTTTGATGGAAGGAGGCATTATGTGTACAGTACTGCATTGATGAGTAAACGTTGTTACATCAAGAACAGAACTAGTGTAGATGTCAGTAGTTGAAGATCAGGCATCTTAAGTATATTTGTTTGGGACATATTTGAGGATCACACCATGCCACCCATTATAAGGCTTGAATTAAGGTTCTAATACCACATTGAAACATTATAGATAACTGCTAAGTACATTCACTGCTTTGTATTCTGTAAACTTTAGTCATTAATGCATCAGTTTACAGTTCCTTGTGATAAAATGTGTTTATTTATGGCATATAATACATAAATACATTTATAATTTGTATTTATGTTATGAATATACAGTAAGCAAATACAGTACTTAATTTAACTGTTATGTAGTAGCTAATTGTTAACAATAAATGCAACTCATTGAATACAAATACAATTTATTTAATGTAGTCATTACCTCAGAATCTTAGTATGTGTTGGCTTAATGAATTAGATAACTAGAGGCACAATACCTTGATAAGTCTTAACAGGTTTTCTGCCCCCTGATACTGATGTACCAGTGTACATAATAAGTAAAGTCGTGTTCAGAGTAAACATGCAAAAATAAATCGTTTTGTCAAGTTCATTTAATCATCCATGTTCTTTGTGCTAGTGTGTAGATAATTTGCCTCATGTTGGGGATGAGTCAGTGGCATTGGGATGGAAGTTGGGTGGTAATGTTATGATAGTTAAGAAGGATATATTGCAGGACTGGATATGGTTAACAATTGGACCATCATTTAGTATGGTGAAGTACTCAACTATGGGGGTGTTTCTTGCAAAATCATGACATGGCAGAGTATAGACGCTTGTTATATTTGATCATACTGTAAATTTCTTCAATTACAAAAATACTGTTATATTGCTCTGTAATTTGAATACATTATATTATGGTATATGATTGAGTATTGAGTCTGTAGGTTAGTAGTTGATGGGGGTATGCTGGTTCCAACCTCTCTGTGTTCATGATTGTGTGTTCTTTTAGAGGTAATATCTACAGTCCTGCAGTAATTACTAGTTCCACCCCCATACTGTATTGTAATAAACATATGTCATCAGTTTTATGATGTAAAACCTATATTGGTTAACTGTTTAATAACCAGTTTTATTTTCACAGTATTGTTAGTCTTAGTATAGTAGAGTACAGTATGTATAAAACTACACAAGTCACGAGCTGTCTGTTCCCGCCACGGGAACTAGGCAGTGGTCAAGAAGTAAATATTGTACTCTATTGTTCAATGCAATTAAATGCTACCTAAAATTTTATATATCATTATACTGTAATTACCACATATTCATTATTTTTGTTCAACATTTAATCATATTATTGTTCAGTATTTGTATGTTTTTTGTATTATCATTAATGAGTAATGCATGAGACTGTGTGTTAAAAGATTGATGCAGAATGGGAACATTTTCAGCAAGAAAGTGTTAATGAACTTCATCCAAGAAAATGTTAATATATGCAATAAAGGTAAAAATGTATGATGAATTACAAGAAGTTTTCTTATTCTTATTAGAGTATGAAAATGAGGGCCTGACTATGTGAGGTGCATGGCTGAGTTTATCACTTAGTTAACATTTCTTTTTGACATTTTTTCACTTCAGGAACATCTCATATTGGAGGTGTGACAGTTTACTACATGTTTATATTTAGTGATGGCATAAGGTGAAAACCTAAATCATAATTAAATACCAGTGAGGGTTGACTGAAGGATGCGTGGTGAGTGTCATATCTTGAACACTTCTAAAAATTCTGTTCAAGAACAAATGCTTCTTAAAATTGTGGGTTTCGAACATTAATGTTTATAAAAACACTGTATATATTATCCTTTTAAATCTGTTCCTCATAATTTGTTGTTATTTTTTGTAAATCACCTTTATGAATAGGCATATAAGTCATTTCATGTAACTTGAGATGAACTTAGATTTCTTGATTATATGATCTCGTAAAAATGATGTACAGTACAGTACTTGTATATGTTACCATTACTGGTAGTTAGTAAATAGTTGTGAACTTGGAAGCATGTTGTGCTCTTTGTATACTGTACACTACTTTGTAAACTGTGTGTATTGTATTTATTGCTTTGTACTAACTTATCACACAAAGTGAGATGTGATATTGAGATTTAAGGTATTAAATGTACACAATAGGAGTAGGGGTGTCTATACTGTATATGGCTCACTATACACACACCCCTCTATTTATCATGCACATTTAATACCATAATTGTCAATACATTATTATCTCTTTCTATATTATTGAAAAAATTGTATGATTTATATGCATTTGATGGAACTAAATTATGAGGCATATTTTAGATAGTATTAAACTATAGTGAGCTAAAAAGGAAGATTACAGTTGAGTATCTTACTTATTTGGAGGTAAAATGAAAGGCGCTTTTAATTATGCATATTTTCTTTGTGTTTCCATGTTATGTGCAGCTCAGAGGCAATTAACCACTCACAACAATGCTCTTAATACTTGCTGACCATCAAGTACTGTATTGTAATAAACATATTACAATACAGCAACTATCTAGCAATCTAATATCTAGCAATCTAATATCTAGCATGAGTTGCTAATATCTAGCAACTCATGCCCAGTTGCTACTCTGGCATTATATTTTTATTTGATTCCTCTCTACATAGTGATATTCTGTATAGGGATTTATTCATGCTTTTATCACGAATATTATCCTTCAACTTTCAATGGTATTATGTTCACAGGTGATTTTCTCATGGATATTAATGATTACTAAGTGTAGTACTGTATAATCTCTTTAGGACATTCAGCAGTACAATCTATATAGTGTGTAGTGTATTTAGGCACAAATAACTAAATTATTAATTTAGGAATTATCATACAATTTTAAGTTTGTAATGTTCTCTTGTTTTCTGCATTGCTTGCTTATTGTTTTAAAATGGATTTTTATTGGTCATGAAGCAGCTTGACTTGTTTATATATGTGAAATGTTTGAGTTTATATAGTGCATTGAATAGTAGAGTAGCAATAGTTGAAGCAAATTTTCTTCAAAAAATTATGTTAAGTTTGCAGAATAAGTTCAGTGAAGGATGTGTTAACTAGATAGAATGTTGTACTTATTGGAAAAATTGATAAATTTAAAATTTTATATTGTGAAGGTAAATGATGTCAAAAGTACATATACAGGCAAAGCAAATATAAGTTTAAAGAGGATAAGAATATAAGTGAGAAAATAATGTCTGCTTAGAAATCTATAGAAATAAAAACACCTTTTAGTATGTGATATTGTATTGCAAATCATCAGTGAATTCACATTAAGTGCTAATACATACGATGCATGTGTCTTGTAGTGTTGGCTGATGTAAAGCATACACACTATAACATGTTGAAAAATGTATCTGTATAGTACCTTTCTTTTGAACAACAGTGACAGCAGCAGAGTAAAGGTTATATTAAATATACATCAAAGAGATTTTTGTTTATTATACAGTATTTACTTGATTGTAAACAGATAGGAAAATCTTTACACATTGCATACTGCTTTCAGAACATGATGTTTGCTCTGCATTTCTATTTACGATTACAACCTATATTTCAGCAGCTTGTTGATTCAGTCTTTTTTTAGGATCTATAGCAAGGTAATATTTTACAAGTCATATGCTCAATTATATTAAGCTAAAGACAGTGCTTTGGAAGTTACTGTATATAGTCAGTAGAAACATAAAGGCAAACTATTTATTGGATATGCTGTAATAAATTGGTACTGTAAATAATGGAAATTAAATTACAGGAAAGTTTGAACCTATTGTATATAGAATTCTGGATTTTTTTTGCATGCTAAAATATACATACTGTACTGTCACTATAGGTAAAAATATATAATATACCTGTAGCTTCCTCATAGTAATGTCTTAGTTTAAGATACAGTGTATATTCATTCTCACGTGTACAAAATATTAAAGTTGATTGATTGAATCATTGTTTTTAGTATACACTATTTGTGATGTGAACATTATTTGCACTTCCTATTTTTAACCCATTCTGTAATGAAGTAAATGCAGAAACAATCAGTACTTCACTTTGATGGTCAGTAATACAATAGTTTCTCTTTCGTCACTTGGCAGTAGAATCAGGTTCATACTCGACTTAAAATTGGGAATCCAGAGTTCGAATCTTGGGCAGGTCAGAAATGGCTGGACACATCACCTTTCACTTAATATCTGTATTCAACTGGCAGAAGATACCTGTACCTGGGAGATAGTTAAGTGCTGTGGAGTTGCATCCTGGGGAGGGTCAGTAGTTCAACTTTGGAGGATGTCCATAAAAGCTTAATGTATATATATATATATATATATATATATATATATATATATATATATATATATATATATATATATATATGTCGTACCTAGTAGCCAGAACTCACTTTTTGGCCTACTACGCAAGGCCAAATTTGCCTAATAAGCCAAGTTTTCCTGAATTAATATATTTTCTCTAATTTTTTTCTTATGAAATGATAAAGCTACCCATTTCATTATGTATGAGGTAAATTTTTTTTATTGGAGTTAAAATTAATGTAGATATATGATCGAACCTAACCAACCCTACCTAACCTAACCTAACCTATCTTTATAGGTTAGGTTTGGTTAGGTTGCCGAAAAAGTTAGGTTAGGATAGGTTAGGTAGGTTAGGTGGTCGAAAAACAATTAATTCATGAAAACTTGGTCTATTAGGCAAATTGGGCCTTGCATAGTAGGCTGAGAAGTGCGTTCTGGCTACTAGGTACGACATATATATATATATATATATATATATATATATATATATATATATATATATATATATATATATATATATATATATGTATATATATATATATATATATATATATATATATATATATATATATATATATATATATATATATATATATATAGGCTGATACCAATTAATTTAAGTAGTGTAATTGTCAGTATTATTACATGGACTGAGGTAAATGAGCGAGGAGAGTGGTAATATGATATGCAAGAGAACAGAGGATTGGATGCCAGTGGGATTGAGAGCAGAGAGTGGAAAGTGGTGGGATGACATTCTGGTTGTAAATATAGGTAGGAGGTATATGGTTGGTTGATGGGTGGGGACGGGGGGTTGATAAACACCAGAAATGCTGTGCGTACTAGTGGCTTTAGGCATAGTATATAATAGCTCTTATCTAGAAATCCAACATTCTGTTTGTAACTCATTTCCTCTATGTACTTTTACCTGAATAAACTATTATTATTTTAATTTTTATCAGCATTCACCTTCTACTGCTTATGTATTCCTCAGGAGATAGGCTCAGTGTGATGGAATCTACACTATACAGTATATTACCTTTTAAATTTTGCACTTAATTTTAATGTTAAGAAACTAAATTGATATTGGTTCATTGTTTCTTGAATCTTGCCAGATTATTTTGTTGGTGATTGTGTGTTTTGATGACCTGGTGGGCAGTTGGCTGTACCCTGTGAAGCCCCTCTCCTGGCTAAAGGATATAAGATAAACTGTTCCATCCTCTAATGGCAAGTCCTGTAAAGATCAAAGAACATTTTCCATCCAGTATCACTCTATTTTGAGAGGTGAGCTCAGATTTGTAATTCAAACTCAAAGTTTAGATGAATATTTGTTTATATAGTACAAGTTGCATTCTGGACTTGGCATTTCAAGTGCATTTAGTAATACGGTACTATACAGTATATACAAACTTCAGCAAATTTCATTCAGTTCTTTCACAATTTCACCATGGTGATGGTGCTACATAGCCTTCCCGGTTTGGTGCCTTCTATTGATAATTACTTACTTCACAATTTCACCATGACTATTTCCACCAAGCAAAGGAAAATGTTTGTCATACATTACTGTACAGGTATCTTATATCCAAATCATACACCTTCCTGTATTCCAATATCATACACACTTGCTAAGCATCAAAATTCTTCTTCAACCCAGCCATGGTGTGCATGTATCATGAAACATGCCATTCTAACTGTTCTTATAAAATGATACCGTACATTTGTTTGCAAAGAGAAAGGAAAATTAAAAAAAAAAGTATCTTCATCTCTTTATGTTTGTGCACCTTAAGATGGAGGGTGGGGAAGTCACTGGTTCTGTATTCACCTAGTTGTGTTTGCGGGGATGGAGCTCTGCTCTTTCGGCCCGCTTCTCAACGGTATTTCAATCAACTGTTACTAACTGCTAATTTTTTTCCCCCCACACCCCCCCAGGAAGCAGCCAGTAACAGCTATCTAACTCTCAGATACCTATTTACTGCTAGGTAATAGAGGCATCAGGGTGAAAGAAACTCTGCCAATTTGCTTCTACCATCACCAGGGATCGAACCCAGACCCTAGGATTACAAGTCCAGAGCGCTGTCCACTCAGCTATCAAGCCCTGTCTGTGGACTGATAGAGATGCATGTACTGACTCATCGCTGAGGTGAAGGCTGTGGTGTTCAAATAACTGGCTTATGTTTGCTGTTTAGCTTACAGTCTGTTGAAAAACTTTATTTATATGCACAAAACAGTGATGGAGTACTGTATATAGGCCTTCAATGTAATATGTACACCTATATTGCACATAAATCGGTTCCTGGCACAGTTCAAAGTGTCTTGCAACCCACTGTTTTGCTACTATTCTCTAAGGAAATGTCATCGAGAAATAGATTCAAGCACTAGCAGGATAGACCAAATTGTGATTTGACAATAACTGTCGGCTGCTGGTACACAAAAACCATATCACAAAGTATGCCATTAAAAACGACAATTTCTTCATAGGCCTAGGTTAACTCCATTACATCTACATAGATATATTATAACCATATTTACATCATTTGTATAAAAACTTGATGATAACTAAAATTAACATATGATACCCAAGGTTAATTACCCGGGGTATCAACATATGATAATAACCACACTTTAAGGGTTAAAAGATGAAAATAACAAATATAAAGATTTTTTATTTATGATTTTAAAGAAAACTGCATTAAACATTAACATTTGTATCAAAATAAACTATTTGAAAAAATAAATTTCTAAATGTGTTAACAGATTTAATAAATTCAGTACTTCACAGTACACACAGTCAGTGTGTGTATGTATGTACTCACCTAGTATATACATACATACACACAGTACATTATACAATACTTAAAATATGCTAAATACATGACATAAATAATATAATAAATAAATTAGTGCATTAATTATTATTATTCAATTCAGAAACATAAGAAATTAAACAAACTGTTTGTAAGCAAACATTGGAGTTTAAGCAAACACTGAAATGTAAGCAAACATTGTAGTGTAAGCAAACCATTATTGATTTGTGACTTTCCAAGGCCATCACAAGCTTAAGGAGAGCCATTTTAGGGTAAAATTGTAAGCTGCTAACGAGAGGTAGAACTCATCTTCTGTATCCACCTGTGTAAATATAAAATAATAATTACTAGTGCTATTTAACCATTAATGATTTTATGCTTTTGATAATTCAACTGTATAAATCTCTGGTGCATTATTGTATCCAAGTTTAGAGAATGAATCTTTAGCAAGACATATCTGATTTGGAGAAAGTTCAACACCAGGCAACAAAAATCATTCCAGAACTAAGACTACTCTCATATCAGGAACAGTTGAAGGCCACAGAACTAACAACACTAAACCAGACATGACAAGGTTGATCTCATCAAACCTTTTAAAATACTGAACAATTTCAAGGATATTGATACTGTAGAAGCAACTTCTTTAAAAGGTTAGATGTAACACAAACAAGCAGCAATGGTTTCAAGCTCAACAAGCCACAATGTTGGACTGAAAACATGCTTTTTCACCTATAGAGATTTAAACCCATGGAACCACCTGCCTGCCGAAGCCATAAATGTCAAAACACTGCTTAATTTCCAAATCCAGCTTGACAAAATCATGAGGACAATGGGAGGGGGGGGCCTTATTTGCTTACTAAAGCAAATACTGTAATGAATGAATCAAGTTAAGTGTTTAAAGTGTCAACACTGAAGTCTGATTGCTGATTACTTGCAAGTAATTGCATTGATATTTAGGATTTCCTGGTTAGTTTCTTTCCACTAAATGAGTTGTGCATGGAGTGCACCTACCCATACAGTTGAAGGAAAGTGGAACAAAGAAATTGGAAACAATAAATCAGAATGATGCCAGAAATTATTCATATTCAGTGCTACTGCCGATAAAAAAAAAAACTAAATGCACATGAAATAGAGGTCATGGAAGCCATCTCTATAGTTTCAAGAACAAATATGACTTGATTAAAGATTGTCAGGAGAAATGGGACCTGTAGCACAGTGGTCTATGGCCTCGGCTCATGACAGGAACCCAAGTTCAATTCCTGGGCAGGATGGAAAGTTAGGCATGTTTCCTTTCACCTGTTGCCTCTTTTTCATCTCGAGTAAAATAGGTACTCAAGAGTTAGGCGACTGCTGTAGATTGCATCCTGGAAAAGGTCAATAGTTTGCCTAAGGGGGACTTCAATAAGCCAAAGTGCAGGATCTGCCAATTGGTTTACTTCAAAATCCTCAACACCAGCTGGGTGTACAGGAACCAACGAAATGCAGGGATAGAGAGAAACCATCCTACCCTGTTTAGACTTGAAGACAGGGTTCTTTGTCTTGTAATGCGTGTGAGTAATTAATCGTGTAATTATTCGAGTTTTGTTAATTTTATTGCAAAGAAATTGCACAGGGAAAGGCTCGTGATGGAGTTATAATTGTTTTATAACACCAGTTATCTGTTCAGTGCTTTTTTTTCAAATTTCAATTGAGTAAACCTGCAAATGACATCAGGATGCACTGCTGAGCAATGAAATTAATCACTTCTGTCTTAGGGATGTCTGGCTTAATAATTGTTCTGCACACTGATTTGTAGAATTCGAGGGACTCTGAAAGCCGTTGTGGACCTGGTCAGTGCCGGAAGGCGTTGGTACTTGCTGGTTCTTTTGTGGCTCTAAATAAAGTTTGGGGTCAAAATGTTTGTAAATTTTAAATGTGCGAGGTACCGTGAAGGCATTCATAAATGTGTGTTTTGGAGGAGGAAATAAACGCTGTTTAGACTGCTCAATCTTGATAGCTCTTCTGTGAGACAAATTACCAGGTTCAATTATGGCAACACTTTCTTGGGAATATTTTGCGGCTCTTGGTGTTCTGAGGGTGAGAAGATGTAATAAGGGAGCACGAGGGTTGTTGGTCCTTGTCAAGTTATCAGTGTAGTCTACTGGCCTGGGCAGACCTCCCATAAGTTCAAGGTTACTACCAGGAAGTTTCTGTATGCTTGTTGTGTTATAATCGGTCTTGTGATGCATTTGTGATACAAAATTCTGTTGGTCAACGTTGAGATACTCATGCTCACCAGGAGACATGTAAAATGAGTGGTGAATTCTCATCATATCATCTTGCTTTTTAGTAATCTGTTGCTGAGATGAGGTCTTGTTAGCTATCTGAACTTGCATTTTCAGTGTTTCCCTCAGCAACTTCAAAAGCTTGTTTAAGTCAGTTCTCTTTACTGCTTTCAAGAATTGTTTAGTAATATTCCTGTGAGAAAAGCTCTCAATTTCATTTGCTGCAGCATCCAGCAAATAATCTTTATTCTGAGTGAAGTAGCTTAAGATATTATTCAGTACTTCTTTATTGGTCTCGCCATCAATGGTAACAAGGGAGCTGTAAATATGCTGTAGGTTATCAGAGAGATCTGCAACTGGTCGCCCTTTAACAATAGACTCTGCGTGTTTCGAGGTTTGAGGAGTCAGAATCGGGTAGTGAACGTCTCTTCTGCGACGTCTTCCAAACACACCCAAGAGCGGTGTGAGGACAGGTATTGCTATTGCTGTGGTTGTACCGGCCGCTACTAGAATAGAGAGTAATAGGGAGCATGCTTGGCTTTTCATGCAATCCTCCAGACCTCCCCCTCCACCTCCGGATGTAGAGTCTGCTGCTGGAGGCGGTGCAGGGGCCATCGGATCATCCATCTGACTGAATATGTCACTGTGGGTATGCATGATATTCGGCTGTTGTGACACTGACTGCTGTGACGTCGGCTGGGCCGACGTCGTAAGCTGTGGCGCCTGTTGTTGTGGCTTCGACTCCTGTAGTAATTCAGGCTGCAACAGACTGGCAAGAATTAAGTCCTCACTGCTAAAACTGTTCGCTGCATCGTTTTGCGGGATTGTATACGACAAACTTGGATGTTTCTCGTTTATGTACTTCTTTTTCAACGTTTCAAGATAATGACTAAGAGCCTCAATCTGGCTAAGCATTGTATGAGGGCTTTGTTGTGGTGCCTCAGGTAGTGCCGAGTCTTGGTGAGGACGAGGGCTCGTGTGCGAGATGGTCTGCTGAGAGAACTGTTGGATCAGTCTATCTAGGTCAACATCATCGTAGTTTGTCACTGGAGTAGTCACTGTGTCTTGGTATGTGAAAGTTCCGTCTTCATCTTTTATAGGTTTTGTTATCTGGTAACTTGGCAAATCATTGTCTGAGGCTGACGGATAAATTGAGTGACTGGGATAGTTCTCGGGCGTACCTCCCGTGGCAAGCCTGGTGAGAGTGGCAGGTGATGCTCCAGAAAATGTCGCTGGCTTAGGGGTAAAGTAACTGTGACCCAGAGTGCCCCGAGGACCTTCTGAGTTGTTACTGTCAGAGTTGCTGAGGTTAGCGCCGTGTGTATCAGGTGAGGCGACTGAGGGCTCCTCCGGGGTATTCAAGGCAAAAGGGAATTGGCTTGCATGAGTGAAGTAGTTCTTAGGTTCCAGCTCGTGCTCGTTGTGCCGTGCCTGAATCTGGTATATGGCAGCTTGGTGCAGCGGCCTGGCCACAACCCCAGGAGGCAATATAGAGCCTGTTTCTTCATGTTGCTCATCAATCTTCTCTTGGTGTGAGTGTGGGTACTGGGCAGGACTCTTCGTGAATATATCGGGTGATGCCTTTATGAAGGTGTTACCAGTGTTCACGGAAGTTACAAGTGTGTTTTGGAGGTGGTCCAGAGGAAGTGGTCGATCCAATCCTCCTTGATTCATCAGGATGGTGAGAATCTGGAGGTTAGTTAAGATATCAGCCATATCTGCTTTCTTCTGGTGTGGCTTGTTTGAAGTATCAGGCATGTGGACATTTACAGTATTTCCTATAGGAACAGCGGGAGAGCTGACTGTGTTGTGTGAGACGTGTCTCTCACTTGACACCACTTCACCTGTTTGTCGTGCTGGGAATTGAACGTTCCTGCTCGGCTCAGAACTGCGATTATCATTTTGCCTTTGGGCATTTTGACCAGTTTTACTTTTTAGGTTAAAACGAGAGTGATTATGTTGAGAAGCTGACTGTTGCTTAGAATCCTGTCCTATCTGGGAATTTTGGATATTTGATGAGTTTTGGAGACGTAAAAGACCCAAACCCGCATCCGTCAACAGTTTGGAATTAGTCCTGGATGAATTTTCAGCATCTTCTTGTCCATACAGTTTTGGTGGATATAAATTATGAGTGAAAGTATGAGAGTACCACGGAGAGCCTTGTTGACGGGGTTGGCTTGGAGTTGGTGGAGAGCTCCCCGAGGGGTGGTACTGACCCTGGATGTGTACCGCGTTGCCGTGGTTTACATATGACGTGTAGGCTGTGCTCTCCATCAGTTGCTTTAACACGCGAGCTTCTTCTTGGGTTAGCAGCTGCTCCAGCATCTGAAAGTTCACGTTCCTTTAAATGTCTAGACACAATTTCTTAGCCACTGAACCAAAGCTATCATCACAATTAAGATCATTTGTCATATTTGAAGGTACAATGTCATATTCGTTCACAGGATTTACGTGAGAGTTGCTGTAGGTGTTGGTGAGGCCTTGTGTGTCGTAGTAGTGTGAGGGATGCCTAGCGCTGGGGGAGGCAGCGTCACCCACACACACGCCACCCACACACGCACGCCAAACATCCTCCACCACTCTCTGCAATGACATGAATTTATTACAAATACAGGAAGTTATTGATAATGTCAACAATTTACTAGCACTGACAAGAACCTATTAACAATGGTAATAACTTAATCTAACACGAAAATATTGAAACTTGTATA
>WNGS01021324.1:6796989-6808462 GCA_020271785.1 Procambarus virginalis | reverse complement strand
ACCGAATCCAAGCTAATTCAGAGGGGTATGTCACCAGTCAAATCCCAGAACTGAAAGATATGAGTTACGAGGAAAGGCTACTGGAACTAAACCTCACGTTCCTGGAAGACAGAAGAGTAAAGGGAGACATGATAACTACCTACAAAATCCTCAGAGGAATTGACAGGGGTGGACAATGACAAACTGTTTAGCACGGGTGGAACACGAACAAGGGGACACAGGTGGAAACTTAGTAATCAAATGAGAGATAGACACATTACAAAGAATTTGTTCAGTGTCAGAGTAGTTAACAAATAGAATGCCTTAGGCAGTGATGTGATGGAGGCAGACTTCATACACATTTTCAAATGTAGATATGATAGAGCCCAGTAGGCTCAAGAATCTCTACACCAGTTGATTGACTGTTGAAATGCGGGACCAAAGAGCCGAAGCTCAACTCACGTAAGCACAACTAGGTGAGTACATACCACGGTATCTCACACAAGCACCAGAGTATCCAAGCTTCCCGGTCAAATACCGCCAAGTATATGTGTCTTGAGCCGTATTCAGATCAGGGACCGTGGAGAGAGAAGCACCGGCTACACTCGAATCGTAATATATGTCACCCGCCTTCTCTCTCTCTTCGGAACACTGTCTTCACGCCCTGGAGGACCACGTGCTGGAGGATCACATGCTGGAGGACCACGTGCTAGAGGACCACGTCCTAGAGGACCACGTGCTCACATAACCAATTGCTTGCCTTGTGAAAATTGAAACCACAAACCAGTGAATACATTAATATATAGAGTAACACAAAATGATATAACACTCTTATACATAATATATACAGAACAAGGGTATATGAACCCCAGAGTGGACGATAGAGATGACTTGAGACTTGACTAGACTGCTAAGAGAAGCCTAAGCCTTAATGCAAAAGGTTAATGTGACAATATCAATAGTTTTTTAAAGCACAATTAGTGCTTCAAGAAGTCACTCACAACAGTCTTTATACAGAGCAATTTACATCTGTTATGGGTCAGTTGCACAGTTACTAATCATTCTCCACACACCTATACATGCAATGGGCGGTAGTTGTGGGAAGTTTAGTCATATATATACACTGCCCACAGTTAGCTAATATTTCTGGTATTAAATAATTTTTAATGAAATACTAACACATTTCTTACACATTCGTAATATTGTCTATAAATTCTGTTATTTCTTCACATTCAATTACATAGTGACGTAAGAAATGTGAACAGTTCTGCTGGCAGAGTTTATATTTGTTCAGAGCTACTTCAGCAGGTGGTGCAAACTCCCATAGTTTGCCCAGAAAGTACCAGCTGAACTCCGTTTTCTGTGGTCTCACATTTATTATTGAAAATGATAAAGCTAAAGGCACAGTCTTTGATCCTACATAGATGATCCTACATACAATTCATGGATCATCCAATAAAATCAGCAGACGCCTAAATATTTATTTCTTTTTTATTTATATACACAAGAGTTCTTACATTCTTGTAAAGCCACTAGCACGCACAGCGTTTCGGGCAGGTCCTTAATCCTTATTTCCCCCGGAATATGACCCGCCGAATCATTTAACGACCCATTCTCTGCTGGGTGAACAGAGGCTACAGTTAAGGATGTGATCCACGTTCACATCCACTCTCCTGGCCGGGGAGTCAATCCTCCCTGGCCAGGATACGAACCCAGACCAAAGCGCTCGCGAAACGCCGGACGAGTGTGTTACCACTGCGCCACGGGGACAAAGAAAATAAATGTTACTACTACCCATCTTGTGGGCGGTAGTGGAAAATGTGCCTCTGTAACCCTTTCCACTACCGCCCACAAGATGGGTATGGGGTGCATAATAAATGAACTAAACTAAAAAAAAACTACTACTGCTCTGCTTAGACTCGGTTATAAGAATCTCTGGTAGTTACCTGCTGATGTAAACCTGAGACCAGATTCACGAAAGCACTTACGAACGTGTACATCTTTCCTCAGTCTTTGACGGCTTTGGTTACATTTATTAAACAGTTTACAAGAATGAAAATCTCCCAATCAACTCTTGTTATTCTTATAAACAACCTCCTGGTGCTTCGGAGCTCATTAACTGTTTAATAATTGGAAACAAAGCCGCCAAAGATTAAGAAAAGATGTACAGGTTCGTAAGTGCTTTCGTGAATCTGGCCCCTGACCACATATAAACTGTCAACTAAACTATTCGCACACCCTCCGTCACTATGTGATGGAGTTACAGTACGAATAGACACATAAATTTAGAGACAGCTTTATAATAAATGTTCAATTCTGATCGGGGAGAAAACAAACCAGGAGTGGGGGGACCTTAATTTATTAACTAATGTTTACAGAGCAATTGCTGTACCACAATATCCAAGTAGGCGTGTAACATGGCTGAGTAGCATGCCAGTACTGCAAAGATGCACTAAAGGAAATAAGTCATAGGACATTAACCGTGTCTAGTGCCAGCTAGCCGAAGCAATGTTGCAGTACTCGCAATCAGCTTAAAGCTATAATTAAAACAATGCCAGAGATAATTGAGTGGCACAGCCAGTACAGTATGTATAAAATATATTCTGTATACACAGAGGGCATAGAATAGTTACTAGTTTCCAGGGGTAACGATATGCTAGTGCCTAGTACATGTAAAGTCTGCAACCCCAAACTTGCACACAAGTGAGCACTTGACATATGGTAAGTAGCGCAACTGCTGTACCACAATATAAGAGAAGGCATGTAACATGTCTGAGTAGAATGCCAGTACTGCAAAGATGCAACTAAGGGAATAAGTCATAGGACATTAACCGTGCCTAGTGGCAGCTAGCCGAAGCAATGTTGCAGTACTCGCAATCAGCTTAATGCTATAATTAAAAACAATGCCAGAGATAATTGAGTGGCACAGCCAGTACAGTATGTAGAAATATATTCTGTATACACAGAGGGCATAGTATAGTTAATAATTTCCAGGGGTAATGATATGCTAGTGCCCAGTACATGTAAAGTCTGCAACCCCAAACTTGCACTACAAGTGAGCACTTGACATATGGTAAGTAGCTGCGGGCAGCCCTAGACTTGGGGATCCGGCGCAGCACCCCCACTCCGCAGGCCAGCGAAGTGTTCAAAACATGTGTAAATATTTAAATAAAAATGATCTACAACCAATATTTCTAGTCAGATATCCCATAGTTTGCTAACTGTACACTTGGTAGTAAATGTGGGTGATTGTAATCTTCCCGTCGCCGCCCACTGGATAGTGGATTGGGGGGGGGCGTGTGCAGGATAACTAAGTCAACTCATTCTACAAGGCTAACAATACTACCAACCTGAAGTGTCATTATCTTTCTCTGATAAATTTATACTAGACCAATTCTGATTGCAATAACTGGGATTGAACTCTAGTAGCCATTTGCCTATCTATAGTCATGTAACTAGTTATGCCCGCCTGAATCAGCCTCCATGGTCCTCGTCTGTCTTGACTTACTTTTAAAACTTTGAATCATCTCAGAACAGTGATATATAAAACTCGCCCTTCCAGTTACGTTGGTTGAAAGTGAGTATGTATGTATGTGTTCAAAATTGTTGTTGTTGTTTAAGATTCGCGACCTGCAGCAAAAAGTTCCAAGTAGCACGGGCTATGGTATGTGTTCAAAAGCCATTATCCTAATGACATTATTGAAAAACTGTATTCAAAAATATATATTTTACTCGGCAAAGTGCCAAATGATTTAGTTGTCTTTGACTTGATCTGTCTGTCGGTATTTCATATCTTACCTTAAGGTGTAAGGTAAAATATGAAACATTCTAGCAGCTTTCCTCCGTCCATTGCCTAGAGGATGACTAGACGCGGCCCGTTAGTGTATTACCAGCGGTGAGAGGAGGCAGACGCACGGCTCAGAGAACGCGACCCTCCTACTTTTTGCTCAGTCGCTCTGGAGATCTGGATGACCCCGCACATCCAAAGTATCTGCGGTAGTTGCCACATTAAACAAGGTACATTCGTATGGTTAGTTTGGTTTAGTGTTAAACTCAAAGCCTATCAGCCACGAAGGTCATTAAGGCTACAGCTAGCCATAGTGACCAACCAGCAAGCACATTAAGGTAGGGGCACATCTTTCGTTGTAAATATCCAGCCATCAGTTCGGATATGAAGTCTGTTTGCGTAGTGAGAACCATTGTGGGGACACAGGAGACCTACTGGTCCACGTGGGGGACACAGGAGACCTACTGGTTGATACCTGGTTGATGGGGTTCTGGGAGTTCTTCTACTTCCCAAGCCCGGCCCGAGGCCAGGCTCGACTTGTGAGAGTTTGATCCACCAGGCTGTTGCTTGGAGCGGCCCGCAGAGCCACATACCCACCACAGCCCGGCTGATCCGGGACTTCTCTTAGGAAACACTGGTCTTCTCTTAGGAAACACTGAAAACACTACTGGTCCACGTGGGGACACAGGAGACCTACTGGTCCACGTGGGGACACAGGAGACCTACTGGTCCACGTTGTGGGGACACAGGAGACCTACTGGTCCACGTGGGGACACAGGAGACCTACTGGTCCACGTGGGGACACAGGAGACCTACTGGTCCACGTTGTGGGGACACAGGAGACCTACTGGTCCACGTGGGGACACAGGAGACCTACTGGTCCACGTGGGGACACAGGAGACCTACTGGTCCACGTTGTGGGGACACAGGAGACCTACTGGTCCACGTGGGGACACAGGAGACCTACTGATCCACGTTGTGGGGACACAGGAGACCTACTGGTCCACGTTGTGGGACACAGGAGACCTACTGGTCCACGTTGTGGGGACACAGGAGACCTACTGGTCCACGTTGTGGGGACACAGGAGACCTACTGGTTCACGTGGGGACACAGGAGACCTACTGGTCCACGTGGGGACACTGAAGACCTACTGGGCAGCAAAGGACAGTCACTATTCAACCTGTCCTCTTACAAAGAACGTCGCTTTTCGCTCGCATGTGTTGCATAAGGCCAAACAAATTCGTACCGGAAAATGGAAACGGCTCGTGAAAGTGACGTATTGTCCCGTTTTCTGTTTTGGGTTCTCTGACTTAGTCTGGTAGGTTAGGAGAGGACACTTTAAATTGACCGGTTTCTTGACGGTGGGAAAGTGTAGGAGGACGGGCTGCATTATTTTCCTTGCAAGATCATACCCTTATTATTTTCCTTGCAATATCATACCTTGGTAATATTTCGACAAATTTTTTGTCGGAAATTGAACGTATTGTTCTTTATATAACTGGACGAAAGTACTAGAACAAGATGGAGTGTTCTAAAAGAGGAGGCAATGTTCTGGAACTGGACGCATTAACCAAGTGAACTGAGTGATGATTGCTTTCTCAATGGAACTCAAAGTGTTTACAATGAAGAAGCCTAAGTGCATATTTACCTTTCATGATGTATAATCAACTTAATATTTCATACTGCTCTTCTGATATTTTCTCAGTCTCGTTCCCAAATATATTAGTGTACACTTATTACCATTATAATTGTATTCTTATGAATGGGATACATTTATCTAGGAACACAGACGAGGAGTAGTGATTTTTCATGTAAGATAAAGAGATGAGTGTTTGAGTGATGTGTGTGTGTCTGTGTCAGCTTTCTAAACTCGTTAGGAGACAAAAAACAGGAAAATATTCTGACCACGTACATAAATAAGTCAACGAGGAGAGTCCAAATATTTTCCTTCAGTCAATAACGGAAAAAAATAAAATGCAGTTAACTAGTTGTTAATAGCAAGGGAACCTGCCATGAGTGTTTTGAGAGGGGTCTTCATCGTAGCCTAGTCCAGCACCTATTCCCCACCCGCGCTGTTAACGTCCAATTCTGTCGTGTTAGCAGTATATTTGTCAGTTAACTGTTACAGGTCACGAAAGTTCAATGTGTCGATTGCGCTTTATTAGTTTATGGGTTGATAATTAATACCCAAATTCAACTCCTATAACCGTAGTTATCTCTCAACTTATTGCTCCATGATTCGATGACTGAGCAGAGCAAGATGTTCGTCACGTTTCCTTGCATCTGATGCATCTGTTCACCAAACAACAAATAGGGACAAGGTAATTAGCTGACAATTGTGTGTAACATCACAGGGATAATTATAGTCGTTGGCCAGAGGTATATGGATCGATAAACCTAACGAGCTAACTGATTTTGAACAACCAGGATCCAAAAGCGAGACATGTAAGGTTTCAAGCCTCCTAATAAACATATTTATACCAAAATTCATTCCAATATTTTATGACAGCAAACGAAAAATCCAGACCAAAAAGTTGTGTCCACAGCAAGCTGTCATATCCATGCCAGCATGTGTACAATATTGTGAGCACCACCATATACTTCAACCCATCCTGCAAAAATGATAATACTTATAGCAACTATTGGTCGAACGTACACGGTATCTGTTGTACCAAAAAGCTAAAGTTTTGTACTGTTGGTATACTCCAAATGGTGTGTTAAGAAGTGTAATAATATACAACCTAATATAAACTCTCATGGGCTTAAATAAGCACTCATAAGCTTAATAAACACCATCTTTAGTAAAAATACAATTAATAATATGTGCCTTACTACGCCAGGAATGTTCAGGTTTGGTGGATACCTTCTTTCTCGTGCCCTTTTAAGAAATTAATAGTACAAAACATTAATTATTTTAGGTACTTCAGTCCATTTTTGTCCGTTCGCCCAGTGATTGATATAAATATTACCCTTTATGGAGGATGCGTTTTATATTTATAAGACACAACAATAATAATCAGACCAGCACACCCACACAAATCTTGAACAAAAAAATAGAAAACTTTACTTAAGTTCCCAAACACGAAACATGTACAGTACTTCAGTTATAATAAAAATTCCTTCACACTAGCATCACTTTGGTTTAAAACAGAAGCTAAACCATCCTGAAAATATATAGGTCTGTTTTGCTTTAAACAGCTCTCGAAGCATACTTAGGTTCAGATTATTTGTTTAAACACTTGCTGAGACTTCAGAATTGCTCCAGAGGCAAGTCAAGCATAAACCTCCTTCATGCGTGAGGATAAAGCTTGATCCCACGATGACACACCGTAAGGGAGGATGTGTGAGGCATGGTGGGTGTGATGTTGGGATATGTGACGGATGTTGGAATATGTGGGGATATGTCCAGTCCAATGCCTCGGTCCAATGCCCTGTATGGTGTCTATTAATCTTGTTTAAATTACCAATCAAGCTGTCAATGTAATCAATCAGAGCTTTAATATTTCAATGTGCTTTAATGTACTTACTAATCTCTCTCATCTCATTTTTTTCTTGCAAAGTATTTGTTATCATTTTATTAATTCTGCTAGAATTTACGTACTTAAAATTATCTGTTAGATTAAGGACCTGCCCGAAACGCTGCGCGTACTAGTGGCTTTACAAGATTGTAAATACTATGCTATGTATTCTCACAAACCCAATATACCTTCTTGTATAGAAATAAATAAATAAATAAATAAATGTGGGGGATGCTTGGGTGTGGGAGTCGTGGTACTACTGGAGGTGGTTACAGCTTCACCTCCCTCGGGGTATTCGTGTCCCGTTGCTGCCTCTTGAGTTTCACATCCTAGAGCCCTGTGTGACCTGAATCTTACCATTAAACCCTCCATTTATATCCTTCTTGGACTACTGCTACATTATATCCTCCCTCACTACACGTCACAGCAGCTCAGTTTTAACAGTTAATTTTGTGAAACAGTTGATGAATGAACACTGGTGAGATAAATGTGAATGTAGGAGCAGAACGCTCGGTCCAATGCCCTACTAATGTCCCTAGTACCATAGGCTACACTGGTCGCCATGACTGCATTATTACCCTACATATTAATATGCATTACTACATTATCAATTGTAAAGCGAGTATTTTATCAGCTATGCATTCACTGTGCAGCAATGAGGATAATTTCGATTATATTATTTAGGGAGGACTCAGCATAATATTGATAAAATAAAAAAATATTGTTGACGGAGACATGGTCCTGCAGGACGATAATACTTGCAGGTTCCGTAGACCAGCAAGCCCTTTGGTCATGGAAAAGAAAACCAAACCCTTCCCGTCCCACCTGTACCATCTCTGTTACTTGAGAACAACGCATGCTAATAATTCTGGTAGATCATTCAAAATGATCTACCATTTTTTTTTAGCTAAATATCCCCAGTTTGATAACTATAGATAGTGAATGCGGATGATTGTAACTTTTCCACCGCTGCTCACTGGATATGACAAGCAAATTAGATTATTGTTAAACAATCTCACCGTAAATGTATGTTGCTTAGCTGTGTCTACTTGCGTTCGTTCTTGAACCTATTGTTGATATATACATTAAGCTGTGTAACTAGTTTTTAAGACTGTAACTTGCTTAGCTAAATTAATTTGACGCTCAATTCCTGAGCCCATTATGTACCTCTGTAACTTTTGTCAATACCGCCCATAGGATGGGTATGGGGTGCACTACCGCCCGCAGGATGAGTATTGGGTGCACTACCGCCCACAGGATGGATATTGGGTGCACTATCGCCCACAGGATGGGTATGGGGTGCACTACCGCCCACAGGATGGGTATGGGGTGCACTACCGCCCATAGGATGGGTATGGGGTGCACTATCGCCCACAGGATGGGTATGGGGTGCACTACCGCCCATAGGATGGGTATGGGGTGCACTACCGCCCGCAGGATGAGTATTGGGTGCACTACCGCCTACAGGATGGGTATTGGGTGCACTACCGCCTACAGGATGGGTATTGGGTGCACTACCGCCTACAGGATGGGTATTGGGTGCACTACCGCCTACAGGATGGGTATTGGGTGCACTACCGCCCATAGGATGGGTATTGGGTGCACTATCGCCCACAGGATGGATATGGGGTGCACTACAGTCCATAGGATGGGCGGCAGTGGAAAAACTTTCATACTGGTAATCAACTAGTCCAATTTAGAATGAAACCATCGATTATTTCCACATGGATAAAGATGGCATAGTTGCTAGAGAAGCTCCCAGAGGCCGAGGGTGGAGCAGGTTCACGCATATAACCTGGCCAGCAACACTCCAGTTACTGAGAAATCTTGACGAATTAGAAAGTTTAGAAATCACGGACTCCTCAGAACTCGATGTAAAACAAGTATTATATCTGCCAAATGATGATGATGATGTGTGTGTGTGTGATATATATATATATATATATATATATATATATATATATATATATATATATATATATATATATATATATATATATATATATGCAACAATGATCACAAAAACACTGATCAGTATGCAGAATAACCACATGTGAAAAATAGAAAATGCTTAACGCGTTTTCGGCTAATTCGCTTCATCAGAGCAAAGTAGAATGAATATGATCTTCATTCTACTTTGCTCTGATGAACGCGAATTAGCCGAAAACGCGTTTAAGCATTTTCTTTTTTCACATGTGGTTATTCTGCACACACACACACAAACACACACACATATATATATATATATATATATATATATATATATATATATATATATATATATATATATATAATATATATATATATATATATATATATGCGGAAAATCCACAGAGAAAAATGAAAGGAGGTAACGTTTCGACTTTGTTAAAGCCTTTGTCAAACCGACTACTGGTCAGTCTGTTTGACAAAGGCTTTAACAAAGTCGAAACGTTACCTCCTTTCATTTTTCTTTGTGGATTTTCCGCATAAATGATCAGTGTTTTGTGATTGTCAATTGCATATATATATATATTATATATATATATATATATATATATATATATATATATATATATATATATATATATATATATATATAAAGATTAAAGTTTGGTGATAGCAGCAGAAGAGGAGTTTTTTTCTGGTTGGGTGGTAGTCCGTGACAACTATCATTACACCAGCGTGGCTAGTCTCTCCTAAACTATTCACTATTCACACAATACTCGCCACATACCAACATCCAGGATCATTGACTCTTTCATTACTATTTGCCACTATTGAACTTTAGCTGAGATGTGAGACAGAGTGGCTACAACAACGTAAGCATTTTTGTTCCTAGGTAGCAAGTGCCTAAAAAGTGTATTCGAGTGAATTTCCTGGCAGTTAGAGAAAACCACAAAGAGGATACATACTTGTATGGTGAGCACGCGAGGGAACGTGTATAATGTATGAGCTGGTCACGAGAAGTCGGGTATAAGAGAAGATGGAGCCAAACTAAGAGTAAATGTCTAACATTTACTTGACAACTCTCCGGAAGGTTTGAAACTACCTTCAGTAGTTTCAAAGCGTCATATATGACAAAGAGTGCTGGGAAGACAGAACACCACGAGTGTGGCTCTCATCCTGTAACTACGCTTAGGTAATTACCAGGTTGTATGTAGTGCTGCTGCGGATGTATTTCTGGAGTTGTGGCTCTATAGGTACCTGGTGCTGCAGTAGGTAGTGTAGAAAATATGGTAAATAAGGTCTGCTTTTATATCGTTGATTATGATTAACTTCTATTTATTCTGTTGTTTCCCAGCTCCATAGAAGTTTATGTTAATTAATAAATTAATGTTCCAGCCCCTTTGACCATGGTTGACGTTTGCATCAGTCGTTTTGGTAGAAGTAACACTGTATTCAGTTATTAACAGTCTTACTGTCTTAAATTTTTTAACGTAAAAAGTAAGCTAATAATTGATTAATGGTATCTAAAGATACGGTCCAGTGGGTAGTTAACAATGAGGAGCAACTATCTGAAATCTTTTTTAATTGTTAATAAGTTGTTGATATTATTAATAGATCTTACAAGTTTCAATATTTTCGTGTTAGATTAAGTTATTACCATTTAATAGGTCTTGTCATTGCTAGTAACTTGTTGACACTATCAATAACTTCCTGTATTTGTAATAAATTCATGTCATTGCAGAGAGTGGTGGAGGATGTTTGGCGTGCGTGTGTGGGTGGCGTGTGTGTGGGTGACGCTGCCTCCCCCAGCGCTAGGCACACTCCCCCCCAGGGAGACATTCCCTCACACTACCTACGACACACAAGGCCTCACCAACACCTACAGCAACTCTCACGAAATCCTGTGAACGAATATGACATTGTACCTTCAAATATGATAAATGATCTTAATTGTGATGATAGCTTTGGTTCAGTGGCTAAGAAATTGTGTCTAGACATTTAAAGAAACGTGAAACTTTCAGATGCTGGAGCAGCTGCTAACCCAAGAAGAAGCTCGCGTGTTAAAGCAACTGATGGAGAGCACAGCCTACACGTCATATCACTGTGATTGGCTCAGCCGGCAGCCCAGGGCGCCCGGCCTTGACAGGACGGGTGCACCCGCATGTCGCCGGCCCGCGCCCGCTCAGTTGTGAGGGAGATGTGAGCCGGGGAGGGCGTGTGAGGCTCGCTGCAACATGCCTAAACACTGAAATAAACGGG
>WNGS01021324.1:6739290-6757120 GCA_020271785.1 Procambarus virginalis | reverse complement strand
CGATGAACTCATGAATAGAAAACGTATCAGCCCGTCAATTTAGCACGTCGCTATGATTTATAGTGCAGGATACCTGGAGCATACTTGGAGAGAGTTCTGGGAGTTTACTCCCAGAGCCCGGCCCGGGCCCAGGCTTGACTTGTGATAACTTGGTCCAACAGGCTGTTGCTTGGAGCGGCCCGCAGGCCCACATACCCACTACAGCCTGGTTGGTCCGGCACTTCTTGCGAGAACTTATCCAAGTGCTCATACATCCACCTTCGTTCCAGCAATATTTCTAATGCTTGCTGGAAGGGTGTTGAACAGCCTTCGACCCCCTGATGTTCAGACAGTGTTCTCTGACTGTGCCTATGGCACCTCTACTCCTCACTGGTTCTATTCTGCATTTCCTTCCATACCTTTCGCTCCAGTATGTTGTTATTCTATTGTGCAAATTTGGGACCTGGCCTCCAGTATCTTCCATGTATATATTATTTGATACCTTTCTCGTCTCCTTTCCAGAGAGTACATTCTGAGAGCTTTGAAACGGTCCCAATAATTTAGATCTTTTATCGTGTCTATGCGTGCCGTATATGTTCTCTGTATTCCCTCTAATTCAGAGCTCTCTCCTGCTCTGAAGGGGGAAGCTAGTACCGACCAATACTCAAAACGAGACAGCACCAGTGATTTAAATAGTATCAGCATTGCTGTAGGATCCCTGGATGTGAACGTTCTCATAATCCATCCTCTCATTGTCCTGGCCGCCGCCGCTATATTTGCTCGGTTATGTTCACTAAACGCAACCCGTCCTCGCAAATTCGTATAGTCAATATTGACTTATTAGTTACGTGCATAGGTGACATACTTAACATAATAGTTTCCCTTGAAAAGCTTCATAGAAAACACCGACCTTACCTAACCTACTTAGTATGTTAAAATAAGCATCTTATAGCTTCGCAATTACAATTGTTACTTAACCTATTATAGG
This sequence comes from Procambarus virginalis, assembly GCA_020271785.1. Classification (NCBI taxonomy): domain Eukaryota; kingdom Metazoa; phylum Arthropoda; class Malacostraca; order Decapoda; family Cambaridae; genus Procambarus; species Procambarus virginalis. The sequence goes on along the minus strand of WNGS01021324.1, from coordinate 6,756,153 downwards.
TATAGGTTAGGTAATAATTGTAATTATGAAGCAATAAGATTCTTATCTTAACATACTAAGTAGGTTAGGTAAGGTCGGTGTTTTCTATGAAGCTTTTCAAGGGAAACTATTATGTTAAGTATGTCACCTATGCACATATTTAATAAGCCAATAGTGACTATACGAATTTTCGAGGACGGGTTGCTAAATGTCAGGTCGTCAGACATAATTACCAGATCTTTTACATGTTGCCTTCCTTCTATGAGTAGGTCTGATTGTTCCCTGTGTCCTGTGTTTCGTGTTGACGTTATTATTTGATATTACGTGATATTTTGACGTCAAAATAGGATGTGTTACTGGAGAGTGGTTGGTCCTGTGACCGAAGGCTGATACACATGTTAGAAGAACAGTCTGGGGTGAGGACAACAGGAATCAAGGGGGATTGGGGGTCGTAGCCTCGGGTTACGAACAGGGGGGTCGTAGCCTCGGGTTACGAACAGGGTGGTCGTAGCTTCGGGTTACGAACAGGGGGGTCGTAGCCTCGGGTTACGAACAGGGTGGTCGTAGCTTCGGGTTACGAACAGGGGGGTCGTAGCTTCGGGTTACGAACAGGGGGGTCGTAGCCTCGGGTTACGAACAGGGGGGTCGTAGCCTCGGGTTACGAACAGGGGGGTCGTAGCCTCGGGTTACGAACAGGGGGGTCGTAGCTTCGGGTTACGAACAGGGGGGTCGTAGCCTCGGGTTACGAACAGGGTGGTCGTAGCCTCGGGTTACCAACAGGGGGGTCGTAGCTTCGGGTTACGAACAGGGGGGTCGTAGCCTCGGGTTACGAACAGGGGGGTCGTAGCCTCGGGTTACGAACAGGGGGGTCGTAGCTTCGGGTTACGAACAGGGGGTCGTAGCTTCGGGTTACGAACAGGGGGTCGTAGCCTCGGGTTACGAACAGGGGGGTCGTAGCCTCGGGTTACGAACAGGGGGGTCGTAGCTTTGGGTTACGAACAGGGGGTCGTAGCTTCGGGTTACGAACAGGGGGGTCGTAGCCTCGGGTTACGAACAGGGTGGTCGTAGCTTCGGGTTACGAACAGGGGGGTCGTAGCCTCGGGTTACGAACAGGGGGGTCGTAGCCTCGGTTACGAACAGGGGGGTCGTAGCTTTGGGTTACGAACAGGGGGGTCGTAGCTTCGGGTTACGAACAGGGGGGTCGTAGCTTCGGGTTACGAACAGGGGGGTCGTAGCCTCGGGTTACGAACAGGGGTCGTAGCTTCGGGTTATGAACAGGGGGTCGTAGCCTCGGGTTACCAACAGGGGGGTCGTAGCCTCGGGTTACGAACAGGGGGGTCGTAGCCTCGGTTACCAACAGGGGGGTCGTAGCCTCGGGTTACCAACAGGGGGGTCGTAGTTTCGGGTTACGAACAGGGGGGTCGTAGCTTCGGGTTACGAACAGGGGGTCGTAGCCTCGGGTTACGAACAGGGGGTCGTAGCTTCGGGTATGAACAGGGGGTCGTAGCCTCGGGTTACCACAGGGGGGTCGTAGCCTCGGGTTACCAACAGGGGGGTCGTAGCCTCGGGTTACCAACAGGGGGGTCGTAGCCTCGGGTTACCAACAGGGGGGTCGTAGCCTCGGGTTACCAACAGGGGGGTCGTAGCCTCGGGTTACCAACAGGGGGGTCGTAGCCTCGGGTTACCAACAGGGGGGTCGTAGCCTCGGGTTACCAACAGGGGGGTCGTAGCCTCGGTTACCAACAGGGGGGTCGTAGCTTCGGGTTATGAACAGGGGGTCGTAGCCTCGGGTTACCAACAGGGGGTCGTAGCTTCGGGTTATGAACGGGGGTCGTAGCCTCGGGTTACCAACAGGGGGTCGTAGCCTCGGGTTACCAACATTAATAGTTTAGTGTTATGATGCCATTCACTCGATTACCATACCATACTTAAATTTTACATTAATAATTTATTTTGTCGGGGACAGGGAGCCTGTTTATATTTAAACATCAGGCTTATTTCGGCCCCCCTCCCCACCACCACATAGAGGTCAAGCTCCTTCCCCAAGATGCAACCCCCACAACAGTTAACTAACTTCCAGGTACCTATTTACTACTAGGTGAACAGAGGCATTAGGTGATAGGAAATGCGCCCAACTACTACTGGATTCCGGGCATGCCGACTGTGAGTCAAGAAAGAACCCCACTCTACTACCGAGACCCAAGGCACTGTTAAAATTTCTAAAGGCTGTTCCTTTCCCCCTGGGTTATAGGAGACTCGAACCGTCGACCCCATGCATGTAAGACCGAAGCTCTATCGACCGAGCTATTGAGTGGTCTTAATAAGAAAGGATTTTTTTTTGTTAAGGAAAGTTTTATTTTCCTGAATTGACCAGTTTGGCACATGTAGCCATGTTACTCTGATGTTATGTGACTGGTGAGAGATTTGTGGTTTTGTCTACCTCAAAGTTAGAATTTTCTCCTCTTCATTCTCTGAGGACCTTTTAATTCTATCTCTAGCCTCATAACTTTGCATTTTGTGTGCGTTAAATTCTAGTAGTCATTTTCAGACCATTTCTAGAGTGTCTATTTAATTTTGCAACGAACCTAAGGCCTCTTTTCTAATACTAATTAGTTTTAAATTAATACACTGTGTGTGTGTGTGTGTGTGTGTGTGTGTGTGTGTGTGTGTGTGTGTGTGTGTGTGTGTGTGTGTGTGTGTGTGTGTGTGTGTGTGTGTGTGTGTGTGTGTGTGTGTGTGTGTGTGTGTGTGTGGTGTGTGTGTGTTTACTATTTGTGTATTTATCCTTGTGTTACGGGGTTAATCGGTTACCCCGTGTGCGTAACCCTTTGGGTGGGTGTGCGTGCGCGCGCGCTCCTGCATGCATGCGCGTGCGTGCATACGTGTGTGCATGTGTGAGAAATGCGCACAAAGCCAGTGTTATTGTTGTGATGGGGGCGTGGCGCCAAACCGGCACACTCCGTCACTGGTGTGCGTGTGCGTGCGCGCGTGCGTGTGCGTGTGCGTGTGCGTGTGTAAGGGACATACCACAGTTCGCCCACTTCCTCCTCACCCACACCACCTCCAGGAGCCGCCCAACACTACACAATCTTCACTCTACAAAACAGCGTTCAACACCAATTCATTTGTTATGCAACACACGAGTGTAAAGTTGCCTAAATATATTTTATATACCTGACGAGATGGAGGTGGATGAAGAATGATCCTCCACTTGACGTGTGACGTGGGAGGCTGTGGGCGTGGCGTGGGCGTGGCGTGGGTGGGGCGTGGGCGTGCCGTGGGTTTGGGTCCCTTTCAAGGTCGAGCTAGGCTCCTAGCCCCGCCTTCCAAACGTTCTTTTATTAACACAATGGATCAGTTTCCAGGGTTTTATAACTTTTAACGACGTGTTCGTCTAACCTATTCTCCCCCTTACTGACGGCTTTAACACTGAGAAAGTTGTTTATATCTCTGCTACTTTGTGTATTACCTGAATTTACCTGAGGGTTACTAATACTAGTGGTCTCGGCGAGGACGCACAGCTGCCATCATTGTACTTTGTCATCATCCCCTACAATCTTCCAAGTGGTCACAATATTCAGGAGTAACGCCAATTCAACGCTAAATTAACGTTTAACCAACGTTACTCTCTCGGACGGTATGTCTACTGGGTTGTATGTCGTTATGTAACATATGGTTATATGTAATAGTTAATCCTGTCCTACATGTTTCTCATCTCCTGGGTTGTACCTGGTTGATGGGGTTCTGGGAGTTCTTCTACTCCCCAAGCCCGGCCCGAGGCCAGGCTTGATTTGTGAGAGCTTGGTTCAACAGGCTGTTGCTTGGAGCGGCCCACAGGCCCCCATAGCCACTACAACCCGGTTGGTCCGGCACCTCTTGCAAAAACTTATCTAACTGCTTCTTGAAGAAGTCCACCTTTGTTCCGGCATTATTTCTTTTACTTGCTGGGAGAGTGCTGAATAACCGTGGACTTCCGATGTTCAGACAGTGCTGTCTGATTGTGCCTATGGCACCTCTACTCTTCACTGGTTCTATTCTGCATTTTTTTTCCATATCGTTCACTCCAGTACGTTGTTATTTTACTGTGTAGATTTGGTACTTGGCCTTCCAGTATCTTCCAGGTGTATATTATTTGATAACTCTCTCGTCTTCTTTCTAGTGAGTACATTTGGAGAGCTTTGAGACGATCCCAATAATTTAGGTGCTTTATCGCGTCTATGCGTGCCGTATATGTTCTCTGTATTCCCTCTATTTCAGCAATCTCTCCTGCTCTGAAGGGGGAAGTGAGTACTGAGCAGTACTCGAGACGGGACAACACAAGTGACTTGAAGAGTACAACCATTGTGATGGGATCCCTGGATTTGAAAGTTCTCGTAATCCATCCTATCATTTTTCTGGCTGCCGCAATATTTGCTTGGTTATGCTCCCTAAACGTTAGGTCGTCAGACATTATTCCCCAGATGCTTGACGTGTTGCTTTCCTACTATGGGCAGATCTGATTGTGTTTTGTACCCTGTATTATGTTTAAGATCCTCATTTTTACCGTACCTGAGCACCAGGAATTTATCACTGTTAAACATCATGTTATTTCCCGCTGCCCAATCGAAATCTTTCTTAATATTAGCTTGTAGTTTTTAATTTTTTTTTCTGCCGAAATAATTTTATGCTGATTTCTGTCATCTGCAAAAGATGACACGAAAATGTGAATTGTATTTGTGTCTATATCTGATATGAGAATAAGGAAAAGCAGTGGTGCAAGGACTGCACCCTGAGGTACAGAGCTTTTAACTGTGCTTGGACTATTTGATTTGACTGACTGTTACTCTTTGCGTTCTGTTTGAATTGAATATCGCCCTACTTTACCGGTTATTCATATTGACCAATTTCGCGAACCGCTAGCATTCTCTAGTACAACAAATTTTGAAAGATTGTCACTTGCTTAGCTAAATAAACTATGGGGCCGATTATGTCTCTCTCTAACCCCTTCCACCACTTCCCACGGGATGGGTATGGGGTGCATAATAAAATTGAATTGACCATTTTTGGCCTTTAATTATATGTCAAAATGCGACGTTGTGTCAGGCGGACGGGTTGCCTAGGGACCACATTCTTGAAATAGGCCAGGCAGGAATTTATAGGCATTGGTATAAAAACTGCCTTTTAGAAATTTTTATAACGATTAATTCAGAACCTTATGATTAATTCAGAGTTCATATGAAGCCAAGCACGAGACGAAGTTGGAGAAAGAAACGCCAGAGGAGGAGACATGATTACCACCATACAATATTCTCAGGGAAATTACAGGGTAGATAAAGACAGACTATTTAGCACGGGTGGTACTCGCACAAGGGGACATGTACCCAAACTGGAAACTGAGTACTCAAATAAGCCACAGGGACGTTAGAATGTTCCAGTGTCAGAGTAGTTAACAAATGGAATGCACTAAGACGCGATGNCAATTCCTTTCTCCCTCAAACACATACTTTTATACCTCTTTCCTCCAAATCAATCCCATACCTCTATCTACTAACGTTGAAGACTGTACCTCTCTCAAACCAGTTTAAGATTATAACTAAACACTACCTGATAAATTCCCTGTAACCTACCTTACCCCTCTAGTGTCAACCCATGTCTTATTTTTTTATTCATCGCTGTTTGTCTACATATTGTATTTGTGCTGGTTTTTCAGTCATGTTCCCCCTTTTTTTTATCTTTATTTGTATCTGTTCTCAAAACATTTATTCTTTTTGCTCAATTAGTATTAAGTTTTAGATATTAATGTTTTTTGCCCGAAACGCATTGCGTAATAGTGGCTTTAGGCATTGTATGTACTAGCTCTATCTATAAATCGATCCACTATGTAAAATCACTATGTATGTACCTTTCCTGAATAAACATATTTATTTATTTATTTATTTTATAATAAGCTATTATTTTTTCATGGATATTACTGCATGGGGATCTAAGCCCCCTGGCTGGCTTGCTAAATAAGTCGGCTATATGTCAATAAGAAATTTGGCCAAAAAGGCATACAATATTACAATAGTGTGATTTATGCATACACTATATAAATACAGTATGTGAAAACAATTCATACTTACAATTTCAAGTTTGGTCTGGGGCTGCTGTAGCTCGTGTGCCTCATTGTCTTTTCCTTGGGACAAGCCAAGAAGCACTTCCATTGACTTGGTCTGTCTGCGGCGAGCCCGCTTCAGCTTTTTCAGCTGTCGTAGAGTGGCATTGTCGTTCTTTGAACCCTAGTACAAGTGAGGAATTCTTTTTAGTTTAGAGTAATCATGTTTTGACATGGTAAGAGCATTCAACACAAGAATTCTTGAAAGTAATAACTGAAATTTTTACAAATGGCTGTACAGCAAGATCCTACCAATCAAAATATCTTTAATCTGAACTGTCACTTAATCTAAACAACCGTGCAAAATAATCTATACAAGTCATCATTATTATTGCTGCAAAATCCAAGTGCTGGTTTCATCACATCCTGTTCTCATAAATTAATTTTTATCTTAAACATCATTTGCCTAACCGCAGGCATATGGCCCACAACCACCCACCTAAACCATTGAAATCGATGCTCCTTGGTGAGAATAAGTATTCAAATTAATGTGGTTTAATTTCACTAAACCATCACAATTTGGATCCTAGTATCCATGGCATCCAAATTTATATGCATTAGCCCCTGAACTGTGAAGTTATTTATACATACAGTATTACAATGAGGTGCACCTGACTAAAAAATAGTTAATAAATTAAATTGGAAAAATCCCAAATAGCAATTGAAATACTTGAGCAAATTGCAAATAGTGGATAAGTAAGTGGATAAGTTCCATTCCCACATGGAACTCAGTAAGAGAGTTCCATGTGGGAATGTAGGATAATGTGGTGATAAGGCAGATAAACACATGATCATAAAAGGCCATCAGCTTTTTTCTTTTTAGTTTTATTTCTATGTAGGTACTGTACAGTGTATAAGTTTGATACTCAAATTTGGAAAATACACAATTTATCATTTGCATCAATAATAAACAAGTTTTTCCCAAAAATAGTGAAATACTGTAATGACAATCCGCTGAATCTGAATCACTGCTAAATCGTGTATGCAGAATTTCTTTAGAGCAATAACTTGTACAAATGTTAATATCATCTCTACACTATAGTACTGTATACAATGACAGTACAGCACGGTTGTATACTATACATGTATTTGGTTGTTACTATATTTAAAAGTTGAGTTATATGTCATTAACTTGTATACTATTCTTTGTTATTTATTTGAGACATTTAAAATATGTATAATTATGTATCAAGGGACTTCAAAGCTTTACAAAATTCCATAGTGTGCAAAATTGGTGAAAATCCCTTTTTATAACCTTAACCAATGAATAAGGAATAACACTGAGCTTACTGAATACATTATGAGGCATGTTCATTTAATAAACTTTATCTTATAAAAGTTACTTCTGCATTTTAAACAAAGTACTTAAGTTTTTTATATATGGAACTCACACAATAAACTTTCAACATAAAAGGCTGAGGCTTTCATGACTATGTCTACACCTAAAGTAAGGGAATAGAGGCAATAAAAAAGAAATGTTTCTTGGGCCAAAAATGGTTCTCGTATTTTGAGATGTGTTAATAATAAATTACGTGATGTTCAAAATACTGTAACATAATTTTGTATTGTACAGTAACATAATTTTTTGAATTTCTAGTGTTACAAATATAGAATGCAACTCATAATATAGACAGTACACTGCAAGCCATCACATTGTGATACTCATATGTATGTCATAAAACTGAAAAGATGCCAAATATGAATAACTAAAACCAAACACATGTCATGGAACTGAATTTTATAAGTTGCAAAATATCAACTAAAGATGTATTCAAACCTGCGTGAGCATTTCACAGTAGCGTACGAAGTCCAGGTCAATGTGGTAACCATAAGGACAGCAGTGACACCTGCCAGACCTGCCATTCTGCACATGGGCCTCATACAAGCTACTCCCAGGTGATGTTCCTCCTGCTGTCGAGATAAAGTTATCAGTCAGGACAAGTCTAAACAAAGGCGGCTCCCAGAGATAAGATTATGTTCACACAATTTGTATTTTTTTTCATGTTTTCTTTTCTCATGGAGACATTCGATACAAAGTTGCGGGACATTCAATAAAGTTGTGGGATGCCTAATTAAGGGGGGGGGGGGGGGTAGAAATAGCCTAAGCTACTCTAACCCTTTTAGATGTATTTCTTTATCTCAATAAACATACTTGAACTTTATCTTGAATGCCTAATTAAAAATTTACTGATTATTTTTGTAACAAACCCTAGTTATATCTCATAAGGTAGCTTAAGTAAAAACATTACATCACATAAAATATCATGTTTTTTTTTTGTATTTCACGTACAGTATTGCACATGTCAAATATTGTGAGGTGCCTCATTACCTTAATATCCTTACAGAGGTATTTTACCTATAAGAATTAATTAAAAAGTCAGTGCTTGACTTTTACAGTACAAAAGTACTGCACTGTAATGTTTATACCTCAGAAACATATATCATAACAATACCATATTACTAACCTATATCATATTACATACATGGAAAGGTACACCCAATTGTGAAGACAGGTAAACAAAAGCAAAAAATACTGTACCATAAGCTGAACCTTTTCACCACAACTGATAGTTAAATAGCCAGACAGACTAATCCTTGCAAGATACTAACCCTTGAGTGGTGAGAGGCTTCCGAAGTACTCGGCGGCATTGGTCTTCATGGTTGACAGTTTTGGGTAGTTCTCTGCCCAAGTTTACACTTTCAGATTCTGCAACACAAATTAACATAAAAGTTAGCATGTTATATTTCACTACAACAATACTTTTTATTTTTTGTTTCAAAATGTTGACTGTCATGTATCACATCTTAGCACGTCTCATGTGCAACATGTTAGAAAGATGGTCAATACACAAAATAATGTTCCAGAAATCTCTTAAAAGATATAAAAAGAGAAAGGAAAGAAAAGAAAAAAAAACTGTATAGCCACATTGAGAGGAAAAAACTTTATGTTTCAGGACAGTGTCAGTACACATTACAGAGGATGAGAGAATTGCAACAGAGCAATTCTCATACTGTAGCTGATATGTGTCACTCAACCGATCAGGATAAGCATGATTAGGTCTTGCATGTGTGACTGTGTGGACAACGTCGTCCTTGGCATGAAGGACTGCAATAAGTTTAACGAGCTTCCTGCTCCTGACAATGGAACACAAATACGGTAAAAACATTCAGCAATTCATACAAACATATTTCCCATCGACAGCTGTTACTTCATGGAATTCCTATGCCCAGGATGCAACTCAAAACAGCTACCTAACTCCTAACTACCTAACTAAAAGAAATAAGCCCAACTATTCCCAACGTAGGGACTGAACCTGGGTTCCTCGATTATGAACTGAGGACATAGAGCATTGTGGTACAGGACCCATACTCTATAATAAAGCACATATCCATGGAATACTGTACAGTACTGCTAAATTGGCAATTCTGAGTCAAACCTTTGTTAAATAATAATAATAATAATAATAATAATAATAATAATAATAATAATAATAATAACTTTTTATTCAGGAAAAGTACATACATAGTTGATTTACAAACAGTGTTGGATTTATATATAGAGCTAGTACATACAATACTGTACCTAAATCAACTAATACGCATAGCATTTCAGGTAAGGTGTGGAGGGGGAGGAACCACTTAGACTAAAACTTAATAGTAATTGGGATTAGGTATAAATTGTGTTGAAAAAAGGAAAAGAAAAGGGGGAACATGGCAGAAATCAGCAATTGTACAAGTTGGAGAACAAACAGCATTGTTTAACAAAAGCAAGACATGGGTTGACATTTTGGGGGTAAGGTAGGTTACATGGCGTTAATTAAGTAGCACTTGGTTTTACTCTTAAACTGGTTGAGAGAGGTATAGCCTTTGACATGATTGGGGAGACCATTCCACATTCTGGGTCCCTTGATTTGTAGAGCATTTCTAGTTTGGTTAAATCGCACTCTTGGAATATCAAATAGGTATTTGTTTCTGGTGTGATGCCCGTGAGTTCTGTTACAACCTTCTAGAAAGCTTCTAAGGTCAGGAGTGACATTGCAGTTCAGAGTTTTAAATATATAGAGTACTCCTGAGAAGATGTGCAGTGACTTAATATCTAACATATTAAAAGATTTGAGTAAGGGTACCGAGTGCTGTCTGGGGCCAGAGTTAGATATTGTTCTAATAGCAGCTTTGTGTTGAATAATTAGAGGACGTAAATGATTTTGTGTAGTAGAACCCCAAGCACAAATACCATAATTGAGATACGGATAGATGAGAGAGTAACAGAGCGTCACCAGGGCAGGGCGAGGTACATAATATCTGATCTTAGAAAGAATGCCAACAGTTTAAAAACTTTTTGTATATATATTTAGAATGTGTCCCTGGAAATTCAACTTGTTGTCAATGAGAACACCAAGCAATTTTCCATCTACTTTGTTACTAATTTGGATATTGTTTATTCTTATATTAATTTGATTTGAGAATTTATTGCCAAACAAAATATAGGAAGTTTTGTCAACAATATATTTGAAAATAAATAAACAAAATTAATATTTCAAGCTCAGGATCGTATATGTATTTGTTAATGAAAGTATTGAGCAAATACTGTATTTTCTCTACAACTTAGAAAATTGTAGGCTTATGTTAAGGCCTACAATAACTTTCTATATTTTGTTTGGCAATAAATCCTCAAATCAAATTAATCTAAGAATAAACAATATCCAAATTAGTAACAAAATAGATGGAAAATTCCTTGGTGTTCTCATTGACAACAAGCTGAATTTCCAGGGACACATTCTCAAAATGTACCCTACTCAAAATGCATCTGCCGATCTTAAACTAAGTACAGTATAATTATTATAATTAGCACCCTAATGAAGCCTTAATGGTTAATTACCAAATTACCATTTATGCTACTGTTCAACACTATTTATCACAGAACAGAAATTTTGTGTTCCACGTCAATAAAATTTGCTTTTGAAACTATTGAACGATGATTCCAGCAAAATATCTGAATGCACTTATTGAACATATAGATAACATTAAGTGGTCAGCGCAGTCAGTTTACAGTTAACAGAAAAGTGCAGTACAAGGTTCAATTCCAGCGCAGGATAGAGACGATTTGTTCATTTATTATGCACTCCCACCCCCTGCACTACCACCTTTCCCATGGCAGGTAGTGAAAAAGGTTACAGAGGCATATAATGAGGTCAGGAATTGAACATGCGCATTATTACGAAAATCAATTGGAGCACTGAGGAGACTGGAACTAGTGATCAGGGTACTCTCAGCTATTCACCTTGCCTCTGTGCCATGACATGGTATATAACCTGGCATTCCACTGAATACGCAGGAAGTCTGGAGCTTCTACTCAAGCCATTCTAAATTTTACATATAACCCTCATGCACTCTAATATAGGTAAAGTAGTTCATCAACTGTATGCTCCAGCTTTAGATGGGAGTACCCTGATTCGAGTCATCTCAGTGCTCCAACTGATTTTCTCATTGATATATATCACGTTATTGTTATATTTCTTTGTGAATGCACATGATTGTAAATTTTCAATCCCTGCCCATTGGATGAGAATGTGGAGTGCCTTAGTAAAGTTGTAACTCGCTCACTACAGATGTGAATCATCCCATTTAAAGGCTAGTGATCCAGTTATTGAACTAATTGTACTATAAAAGCAACTTGCTTGGCTAATTGAATTTCAATGGAGACGTTTGAACATGTTTCCTTACAAATTGATGGCTCATTTCACCTAGCAGTAAATACAATTGCATTTACTGCTGGAGTTACCCTGGCGTTATAAAGTTGTAATGATATGTAATGATTATATAAATAAATAAATAAATAAATAAATAAATAAATAAATAAATAAATAAATAAATAAGCATCCTGGGATGGTCAGTAGTCGGTCTAGGGAGGACCTCGATAAGCCAAACAGATTTTCCTGTCCCCGACAATGGGACAGGAAAATCAAACTATAATTTGCGACAGTTACTCGTGCACATTGATGACTACAATCACAGCCTTGGTGGTAATGATCCAACGACCAACACGTGCGAGACTACGTGGAGGAACCGTATTGTAGACCACAACTACTCAATTCTATGTCTTAATTAGGCCCCACGACTTCTTCCCTTGACTTGGTTCTCACGTCTCCGTAGTCACTTATAAGTACAGTACTGATTTTTTGGTACAGCCTTCCCAAGGTGTGTGTGTATATAGGAAGAGAGCATATTTTTCTGTACTTCATAAGTACAGTGCCATTTTTAGTTTCATGATTCTTGATTGGCTACTTTAATTCGTTAATTGTCTATGTATTTTGGGGAAATTAATGGTGAGTGAGTTAGTCAATCATTACCAAGCAGGAATTGGGCTGCATCTGTCACAAAAACAAATGCCATTTTTTTAATTATTCCTTAGCTGCTGGAACTTATTGCAGTTTAGTAAACAGTGATTCAGGGTATGGCCATTTGGTCGTCCACAATATCTGCGTTTTCTTTCTACTGTTGTGGCAGTGGCAGTGTGTGTTACCCGTTCCTCATCCCTGGTTGCGTGTGTACTGAAGGTTGGTGCTCTGTACTGTGGGGGACGCCTGCCTGTGTATATCTCTGGTGGATCATGACACCTCACTCTCAACTGTAATGCTGCTCTATGTCACGTAGCGTGGGTCAGCCTCCCGGAGACCCTGCAAAGGGACACGCGGAGAAGAAGGATTTGGGTAATGCCTACCTTGTGGTGATTCCAAGGATCAACGTCCATTCGGCCCGTTCTCTGGCCAATCCTCCTTATTGGTTTTCTGATCAACCAGGTTGTTGGACGACGTATGAATCACAACCAAAGGATTAGGTATCCCTTGGAGATGTTTATAGAGTTCGCTCTTGAACACCGTGAGAGGCCGGCCAGTTATGCCCCCTAATGTGCATGGAAAGTGTTGAGAAGTCTTGGGCCTCTGATCGATGTTAATTGAGTTTTACCTCGGAGCACCTACTGTACCTCTGCTTTTCAATGCAGCTACTTTGCACATCCTGCCATGTCTTCTGTTCTCATGTGATGTTATGTCCATGTGCAGATTTGCAATACACCACAATTATTAATGCTACCGACCACGTGATTGTTGCCGCCAGCGGTGGCTAGTTTATTGTGCACCCCATACTCATCCTGTGAGCGGTAGTCTATTGTGCACCCCATACTCAGAGCGTAGTTAATTGTCACCCGTCGGTGAGAGTAGCAATGGCATACATATTAGAGTTGTAGTGAACGTACGTTTGACAGATTAAACATGCCTTTGACACTTTAAACGGATATTTCACAGATTAAACGTACGTTTGACAGTTTAAACAATAGCCCTGTATGACCTTGCAATAATATGGTGATAATGACATGCTAACTTATGCAACCAGTCTACCTTGTAATATATTTCAAGTGTAATATTAATGATAGTTAATTCCCTTTCGAATTGGGGGGTACTCATCTAGTTGTGCTTGCAAGGGTTCAGTTTATGATCTTTGGTCCTGCCTCTCAACTGTCAATCTATCGGTGTACTATCTATGTCCTGAGCTTATTGTGTGTGTTATTACCAAAGTAATTACCTAAATGTAGTTACAGGATGAGAGCTAAGCTTGTGGTGTCCCGTCTTCCCAGCACTCTTTTGTCATATGACGTTTTGAAACTACTGACGGTTTTGGCCACCATCACCTTCTCATTTAGCTTGTTTCAGCCGTCTATCACTGTTGGCAAAAGAAAACTTTCTAATGTTTTCAGCACCTCTGTTTCCTTAGCTTGAAACTGTGTCCTCTTGTTCGTGATGTTGCTGGTTTTAGGAATTCTTCCTTGTCAATTTGGTAGATTCCTGTTGGTATTTTGTAAGTGGTGATCAACTCCTGTCTTTCTTCTATCTTCTAGTGTTAACATGTTTAACACCTCTAGTCTCTTCCTAACTCTTGTTTTTTCAGTTCCGGAAGCCATTTTGTAGCATGCCGTTGCATCTTTTCCAGTTTCTTTATGTGCTCCTTGAGATTTGGGCACCATACAACTGCTGCATATTCCAGTTTTGGTCTCACAAGTAATGAACAGATTCTTCAGTATTTTACCATCCATATAATTAAAAGCGTCTGAAGTTGGAAAGCGACACATACGCTCCTCTCACAATGTTCTTTATGTGTTCCTCTGGCGACACCTTACTACCCAAACCCCCCCCCCCCCTCCAGGTCTTCTTCTTATTACAGTTCTGTAATTCCATTCCACATAATTTGTAAGTTGTGTGTGGTCTATTTTCTCTGATTTCACATTCCATAACATGGCATTTATCCACATTGAATTCCATTTGCCACTTTACGCTCCAAGCACTTATTTTATCTAGATCAATTTGAAGGACATTACAATCGTCTACAATCGATCAATGTGTGCGTGTGCGTGTGCGTGTGCGTGTGTGTGTGTGTGTGTGTGTGTATTCACTTAGTTGTATTCACTTAGTTGTATTTTACGGGGTTGAGCTTTGCTCTTTCGGCCCGCCTCTCAACTGTCAATCAACTGTTTACTAACTACTTTTTTTTTTTTTTTTTTCACACCACACACACACACCCCAGGAAGCAGCCCGTGACATCTGACTAACTCCCAGGTACCTATTTACTGCTAGGTAACAGGGGCATTCAGGGTGAAAGAAACTTTGCCCATTTGTTTCTGCCGGGTGCGGGAATCGAACCCGCGCCACAGAATTACGAATCCTGCACGCTATCCACCAGGCTACCTGGCCCCTCAGTGCACACACCTGTGTGGTGTGTGTGTGTGTGTGTGTGTGTTGTGTGTGTGTGTGTGTGTGGTGTGTGTGTTGTGTGTGTGTGTTGTGTGTGTGTGTGTGTGTAATTACCTAAGTGTAATTACCAAGTGTAGTACAGGATGAGAGCTACGTCGTGGTTGTCCCGTCTTCCCAGCACTCTGTCGTATAGCGAAAAAAATGAGTATATTAGCCTCCTAGGTTGGACCTGCGGACTGTGAGGTCGTGGAGGACGCCCCAACACCTGACTACTGCGGCTCCTGCCGCAGTGTGTATTCCCCTAGTTGTGCTTGCGGGCGTTGAGCTTGAGTTGCTCTTTCGGCCCGCCTCTCAACTCTCAATCAACTGTTACTAACTACTATTTTTTTTCTCTCCGCACGCACGCACGCACGCCACACACACACACCACACACACACAACACACACACACACACACCAGAGGAAGCAGCCCGTAACAGCTGGCCAACTCCCAGGTACCTATTTACTGCTAGGTAACAGGGGCATCAGGGTGAAAGAACTTTGCCCATTTGTTTCTGCATGGTCCGGGAATCGAACCCGGGCCACAGAATTACGAGCCCTGCGGGCTGTTCACTCAGCTATCAATGTGTGTGTACTCACCTAATGTACTCGCCAAATTGTGCTTGCGGGGTTGAGCTCTGGCTCTTGGTCCCGCCTCTCAACCGTCAATTAACAGGTGTACAGGTTCCTGAGCCTACTGGTCTCTATCATATCTACACTTGAAACTGTGTATGGAGTCAGCATGAAATTTAATTTAAAATATTTGAAAGGGCACATGATGGTTTATCATAAACATTATATATATATATATATATATATATATATATATATATATATATATATATATATATATATATATATATAATATATATATATATATATATATATTATATATATATAGCATTAACCACTTGATTGTAGTGAGAAAATATCAGAATGAGTTATGGCAAGCACATGCCAAGTGAAAGCTGAAGGAAGAATAGAAAGATGCAAACAAAGAAGAAATAAAAACTATTTATTAACAAGAACAGTGTAGGTGAAAATTATGCATATCAAGTAGTCAGAGTGGTAGCCTATATATGTCACTATTATTCACTATCTCATTTTAAGTGATACAGACATTCAAGTAAATTCAGATAAATATTTAATGAGCAAGGCCATCTGTAGAGCAAAATTAAGTCTCACCATTCTTTAATGTTTTGTGCATTAAATGTACAAAACCTTTAAGACAGGAATATAATTGTCAAAAAATAGTTATCAAATAGCAGGGTCCCAGTAGTACAGTCGGGTTTGTTCTTTACTCACAATCGAGAATTCCAGGTTTATAACCTTTGGGAGGGGGGGGGGAGAAATGGTTGGGCACATTTATCACCTGATGCCCCTGTCTACCTAGCAGTAAATAGGTACCCAGGAGTTAGTCAGCTTGTTGTGGGGTTGCATCCCAGGGAGTGTCAGTAATTCAACCCTGGGAGGGCAGGGGGAGACCCTCAATGTAAGCCTAATATGTACCATATGTACTGGCTGCCTGTCCCCTGGCACAATGAATTATAATTATTAAATCCAGGTAGGTGAGAGAAGCTCACCTTCATGTAACCACAACATTCTAGGATGGAATACCATTACAGAAACCCATATAAAGGTCCAGGACGATGAATTTATAAACTAAGATAAGATGTTTATTCAGGTAAAGTACATGCACTGAAAACATAATGAGTTTCAAACATAATGTTGGATTTATAGATAGAGCTACTGTAGTATATACAATGTTGAGGTCAAAAGCATAAATAGAATTGAAAAAAGGAAAAACAAGAAAAGGAGAATGATAATAATTACATGATGGATGGAGCAGCAGAAAGAATTTTAGCTAAATAAACAGAAGATTACAATTTTCTTAAGTTTATACATGGCAGATATAGCGTTAAACAAGTTGGTCAATAATCGATATTGTTTGAAAATAGCAAGACATGT